>BPTQ01000007.1:321564068-321707927 GCA_019973895.1 Chrysanthemum seticuspe | reverse complement strand
CGGGATTAATACCTTCTTTGACAATAGCTCCTCTAATCACCTCACGGACCTTGGACAGATCCATACCGATTAATCTGCCAATTTCAATAGTGTCATCTGTCTCCATATTAACCTCCTTTTCGCCTTCCCACTCAACCGTTTGCTTCTCCCCCACTTCATTATCAGCAACCTGCTCCTTCGTACCATCAACTGGAGGAGAAGGTGAATTGTTGAGATCTAATTGTCTCTCAAGATCAGGTACCACTGTGTTGCAATTGGTACCCATTCTATTACTCTCCACTTCAATATCCTTATCTTTGTTCCCCCCCTTAAGGCCCAACATGTCATCCAATGAGAATGGGTCAGACTCCCTTGGTCTCTTCCTGGGCCTTTGGAGAAGCCCAATGTTAAAATTATGCCAATCTGTTGATGACTTAGCCTTATTAATTCCCACCCCTTCATCACGTGCCTCTGAAATAAATGAAAACTCTCCTTCTGGTCCCACCTCGTTAACCTTAGACCGATTTCCAATATCCTTATCCAGGCCCTCCTTTTCCCCATGCAGAACCTCTTCACATCCCACTCCATCCCCATGCAGCACCTCTTCATTTTCCGCCCTAATCTCCCCATCTTCCCAATCATCTTGACCAGCCGAGGAATTCAAAGAACCAAGAGGAACCACCCCTGGTGAAGACGAACCTTCACACCCTGGACTGATACAATTAGGAACCCAATCTACCGTTTTCTCAGAGATCCAAACTTTATACTTTTTGTCCCTCCAAGATAGGGTAACTTGGCCTTTGATATCCGAGCCTACTTCAACCAAAATGCCAATGCCTTCAACAGACAAATTTGTGCATCCTTCGTTGGCCTTCGATGGAAAAACCACCTTCCCCCACCGTTCTCCAATCAAATTAAACGTTGACGCATTAGCCAGATGAAGAGGGACGCCATATATACCTACCCAGGCAATTCTCTCGAACGGAATGGATTGGCCACGCCATTCCTCTAAATTGTCGAACCAACGACCCCACATCTCCTTCTTATTAAGAAAATCGATGGCTACCGAACAATCAGGGAAAACCATCAGGACATTAAGACCACCCAAGTACTTTAGACACAGTTTGGGGGCGCCCATTTTACCCAGAATCTCATTAAGATTCGACAAGGTGGAAAAGCAAATACATCTTGCGACCAAAGCCATCCCATGGAAGGCCTCCAATTCGTTAACCAATGCATTAATACGGATTTCAACCTCATTAGAGGACGTCCCACTTGAGCCTTTCGTCACATTACAGTATGTTTTCCCCTCCTGGACTCCACCTTGACCTCCCGTGAACCTTTGGAAAATGGGTCTCTGTTGCGTCTGATTCTTCGTCTCCCCATTGATACCAGCCTGTTCATTCTCCACCGCGTATCTAGCTAGATTCACCTCAAGCTTATACTTTCCCACCTTAACTGATTGAGCCTTCCTTTCCAGCTCCTTCCAATCTTTTACTCCCTTGAAGCTAACAAAACCGAAACGAACACCTTTAGAGTTCCTTCTTCGCGCTATATAGACGCCTGCAATTGAACCAAGGGCCTCAAAAGAGGAAGAGAGATCCCATGGTCGGCACCCTTCCGGAATATTGGCAACAAAGAGCTTGACAATCCCTTTCCTTTGCTTCCCATCTTGATTCCTTCTTCTATCTTCTTTTTCTCTTCTTTTTCCTATTACCTCTTGCCAGCCTCCATTTTTCTCTCTCTCACTTTTTTCTCTCTCACACATTTGTTTGGATTGGTATAGTTAAGTTAAGTGTTTAATTAACTTAGTTGTTCAACAAAAATGGTCTATATTTCAACATGATATCAGCAAAACTGGTCTAACAGAATTTCTCTCAAAGCATAAACATTTATTTTGTACCTAGAAGTCTAAAATGTTAAATTGGAAAGTGCTTGAACTACTAGTCCAAAATAGTTGCAATAAATATCCTTTAGTTGCGCTCTAGCACGGATTGAGACAAGAAGTTACGTGAACATGTACTTGCTGCAAAACAAAAGTATATATGAGTAAAATGACTTATAATTAGGAAAACGATAAACCAGGTGCCCTAAGGCTGAAGTATTACATGACACATCCGACACATCTAAATTCAACATAATCGGTGAACAAATTCTGACAATTCATTTTTCATTAAACATAAAATACCCATTTTTCATCTTTATTTTAAAAACTAAATGTCTCACAAACCGTTAATCGGTACACGAAACGAATCATAACATCGCGACAATAATTAAATCATTTTTCTATAGAAGGACAATTATATATATTGACGAACCTCTTTTTCAAGTTTTTTTGTAAGTGTTGAAATTTACGCTCTGAAAAATCACATGTGATTTATAAAATCATAGTTGATTTGTAATTTTAAAAATCACACGTGATTTTTAAAAGAATAAATCACATAGGATTTAAAAAAAAAAAAAAAAAAAAAAAAAAAAAAAAAAAAAAACTCGAGTTTTTTTTTTTTTTTTAATCGAGAGTATATCAAAGTGTCTGTGTAATGAAAGATAAAAAAAATTCTCGTCGTTATAACTTATTTTTTATCGCTTAACAATTTACCAAATATATTATTATTATTTTTTTAAAAGATGAAAAATTAGTTTTGTTGTTTTGATAAAAAAAAAAAGATTTGAGATCATTTGAGGACAAAAACTTCTTTACATACTAACAGATCAATCTTCACCCTCAATTTTTATTATATCTAATGAATGAGATTAATCCCAACAATTAAAAAAACACACTTTCATCATTTTTTTCAAATATAAATAATTTTCAAACCGTTAATCGTCAAGCGAAAAAAAATATATCATTTCGACGAGCATTTAATTATCTTTCTATAGATAGCCACTTTGATATACTTTCGACAAAAAATTTTTTTTCGTGTTTTTCACGTTTTTTTTAAGTTTTTTTTTCTTTTTTTTACGTTACTGAAATTTGCATGAAAAAATCATATATGATTTAACACTAATTTGAATACCCACATGTGATATTAGTGTTAAATCATATATGATATATATATATCATATGTGATTTATAATATATGATTTAACACTAGTAGCACATATGATATTACATATCATATACTCCCTCCGTCCCAAATTATAAGTCCAGTTTGACTTATTGACTCAAACTTTGACCTTAAATATTTTCGTTTGTATTATATAACACTTGATGAAAATTATACCAAATGAAAATACATTTAAAACACAATCCATTTATATATTTTGCATCAAGTATTATATAATACAAACAAAAATATTTAAGGTCAAAGTTTGAGTCAAAAAGTCAAACTGGACTTATAATTTGGGACGGAGGTAGTATGATTTAACACTAATATCACATGTGCTCTTCAAATTAGTGTTAAATCATGTATGATATTTTATGCAAATTCCAGTTTCAAAGAAAAACGAAAAAAAAAAAAGACGAAAAAACGTGAAAAAAATGATTTTTTTTCTTTTTTCGAAAGTATATTAAAGTGTTCGTCTACAGAAAGATAATTAAATGCTCGTCGCGATGGTGTAATTATTTTTGCTTAACGATTAACGGTTTAAAAGATATTTAAATTATAAAAAATATGTGAAATAATAAAATGCTTTTAATCCTAGCCATTGATTTCTTTTTAAATGGATAGTGGAGATGAGTCCCTTGATATGTAAGAAAAGTTTGGCATGTAAAATAACTCTCATAAAAAAAATTAAATTGCTAAGATTTGGTTATTAAATCTGAATCTGTGATCTATATTGATCTCATCAACGACTCTACAACACGATACATAATTTGATTAATTTCGAGCCGCATATTTAACTAGCATTCTAGCAACATACGTAAGCAATGTTAGATTTTTGTCATGGCTATTCGGAAGGGCTTGACAAAACATTATAGGAAGGACCTATCAATTCCAAAAATTTCGACTATCATCATGTTGTGGTGTTTCTGACTAGGAATATGTTGTCGTGATTTTAAAATGGTGTGCCACAAGTATAAGCAGGACCACAAAAAGTCAAATTTCAGTCTTTTCGATGAAACACATACCATTTTGAGTTCAGACGTAAATATACTACAACATTATTCAAGATTACTAGCTAGTTTAAAATAAGATTTACAAGTAAAAGTCCTAAATGATATATTTTTGCTAATGTTGGTATACCATTTTAAGTTTTGCAAATTTTGGTATGCAAAATTATTTGCTGTACTCACGAGTCCAAAACATTATTAACTACTATATATGCTACACGTTTGAGGTTAAATCTACTAACAAATAATATTAACTTCATATAAGTTAAGGGTCATACTATTAATACCCCTATGATGTCAAATCATAGGGGAATATTCTTTTTGTCCCCCACTTTTTCAGTACAGCACAGTTTTTTGTCAGTTTATGTTCCGTATTTCTGACAGTTTTAAGCATTTGACGTATTAAACTTTATATTTACTGTTCCGCATTTTCAGGTTTATAGCTTTTTGATATAAACAAAATTATAAAAATTAAAAAAAAAAACAAAAAATATAAGGGGGGTATATCTAAAAATATAGCGCCCGTATAAATAACCCTTGAGTTAAATCTAGTAAATTTTATTACTCCATGTGGTGTTTTAGAGCTACTTGAAACATAAAGAGGTACTGTACCTGTTTTTTAACAGAAAGGAATCAATGAATGGATACTAATCATTCATAGTCAGTAACCTTATTCAAACATAAATACAATAGTTGTCAAGTTGATATAATGGGTCCAAATAAATGTCATGGCACCCATAATGCCCTCTAAAACATTTCACAAGTAAAAAACATATGAAAGTTGCCAAGTAGGCCGACTAAGTTTGTGTTACACTATGTTCTCAAAGCTATTTTTTTGGAGAAGAAAGTGAAAGAAAGTGGATGAAATCAAATTTTCTTGTGTTCTCAATAATTTTTAATGGAGTGAAATGAAAAACGGATGAAGTAGCGGCGGTAATTTAATGTGTTTTGTAGTAAGTGAAGTAAAGTAGATGTCTTCACATAAATTTATCAAACAACCCTTATTACGAGGGTATTATGGTAAATATAACATATCACTCATTTCCATTTCATTTTATACACCTTGAGAACACAATTATGTTGTTAGTGTTCTGAACACAATCATGTTTGGAATTAACAAACCTTTTATATATGTAAAAGAGTAAAATACACCTTTCGTCCTTAAGGTTGTACTCAAAATACATAATTCATCCCAATTTCAAAATAAATACACCAAACATTCCCAACATCTCCATTTTGCTTCTCCGCTGGTCGCTTTGACTGACGTATGTTAGTCAATGCCCGTTACACCCCTCATGTGCCTTTTACGTGAGGGTAAAATCGTCTTTTTAAAATTTCAAAACGTAAAAAAAGAAAGTCAACTAAGGTCTTTGTTTCTTTCTCTAAAACACAAACTCAGGTCACATGTGGTCAATTTCTATCATTCATCACCACTTCCACCTAACTTTCTCTAAGAATACAAACTTGATCTCACTTTTGTATATTTTCTCTTCCTAAAATCGAATCAACAACCTCATAAGTGATGTTACTTGTTATATTCATTTCAGTAATACAACACTTTATTCATTTCACCTGTATTTTCTCTAACAATACAACATTTGTTTTATTCAGTTCAAACTCACTAACCTCTCTTTCATTTCACAACTCAATTACATCCACAAACACCTTATCGTCCACACAAAAACATCTCTTTTTCTTCTTGGTTTTCTCTTGCATTCGATTAGCACAAAAACACGAACACCCTTTTGGTCTTGATTTCGAAATACACACCCATCGTTATATGGAACCAAGAAGATAAAGAGTGATGGTTTTTCTTTGATTTAGCTTTTGATAGACAGTAAACAAAAAACCGGAGGTGATCAAAATTAGAGTAAAATATCACAAAACAAAATGATTCTTATTAATCCCACATCTTTGTTTTATGGTTCCCAATTAAACCCATATCTGCAGACTTCATTTACTCGACCCGAAAACCACAACCCGTTTCAATTTCAGCACTTTTAACCAAAGAACAACAATAACATGGGGACCCACAAAATCACTTAGGGACCACAAATTATAGCACAAATTGTATGGAGTTTGCTACAACGCAGTTGTAGCTAATATATTCCCTTAAAACACACCTAATTGGAATCTGAGTTTGTTTTCAAATCTTACTTGGTACAAAAAGGAAATACGGTAAACCAACCCTTAAACGATGTCGTACCGATAATCTAAATTTGGCTCTGAAGGGCTTGTTGTTGGACAAGTTGTGGATATTTGTTCTGAAGGTGTTGATATTGGTTTAGAGCATTTGGTGTTTTTGCATAAAACGGCGGCTTTGCGTGAGGGTTTTGTTGTGCTAGGTGCGATTATGGAAGCACAAGGCCTGTTTAACTGAATAAGGAAGCACAAGACCTGTTTAGCTAATTGTAATAGTGTATTTGTGCTCATGTGCAGTGTTGTAAATATCGCTCGGCGGTCGACCACCGCCAAGCGCCATATCGGTCTTGGTGGCGATATATCAGTGATATAACGGAGACCCTAAATTATAAAGAATTTTTTTTAAAGGTATTTATATATTTAATATTTATATATTTATAAATATTTATTAGTTTTATTATTATATTTAATATTTTTAATTATATATTTTATATAAATATTACAAAATTTACATTGTATATGCATTTAGTTATGTATTTCCCACTCTTAATTAACATAAAGACTATTTTTAGGATTAAATTGAATAATTTAATTGGCCCATTTGTAACTAATTAACTAGGCCCATGAAAATAAGCCCTTTAGGGTTAACACAAAAACACAATCATTTCTTCTCTGCAGCCACTTCTTCTTCTTTTTCTTCCCACCTTTAACACAGATCATCTTCTTCTCATAAACATGAGATCTAGTAGAAGAAAAGGTAATTCTCTCTCTCTCTCTCTCTCTCTCTCTCTCTCTCTCTCTCTCTCTCTCTCTCTCTCTCTCTCTTCTCTTTTATCTTCTTAAACAACCCATGGCCGGATCTTGACCGTTGGCCGGATCTTGGAATCAACGAAAACATCAGATTTGGTAAAATAAAGAACCGATCTTGACCGCCAAGGACCAATTTTGTCCGCCAAGGACCGATATTGACCGCCAAGAACCGATTTTGACCGATATTGACCAAACCGATTTTTTTACCGATTAGTGAAAAATCGTATCAGTCGACCCCCTATAAGCGATTTATCACTGATATATCGGCCGCCAAGACCAATATTTACAACACTGCTCATGTGTTGGCATAAAGCTTTTAATAATGGGCTTTTTTTTTTTTCTTTTTTTTTTTAATACGGAAATGGATATTATTGAGATTGGTTTGAAATTTGGTTTATGGATGGGTGGTGTTGTTAGAAAACTGGACAAAAGCTTTGTTTTTACATTTATTTTTTATTTTTATTTAAAAAAAAAAATGAGACTGCGTTGTTTGAATTGAGTAGATGAAGATATCAGGGCCGTCTCATCGTTTTTTGTGGCCCTGTGCCGTAATGTAAAATACGGCCCCGAAACGCTCCAAAATTATATATAACTCAAAAGATTTTATCAATATTGGAATTATTGTTACAACTATAAGGAAAAACACTAAAATGAGGTGATAGAGTGTATTTGTCAATCGGCCTATTTATTGAACATCGACTAAATCTTTATATAAATTGAAATATGTGTGATAGTCTCCTAAATTTTTTGTGTTTTATGATGACTTATATAAAGTCATTTGAGACAAATTCCACATACTATGCTGAGAAAGTAAATAGCTAATCTAAAAATACATTAAAAAAAAAAAAAAAAAAAAAAAAAAAAAAAACCCTAGAATTTGCAAAGATATATTAAGAAAAAAATAATAATTAAGGATCTAGGTGGCTACTAGCATAAACAAATATTCAGTGGGCCTATTTCTCTTTCAAATGTGACTTACTAACTTGGACACTTTTCCGACCTATTTAGAGCATACACAACAATAACTTGAGTTATTTCATAACACCGTTCATGTCAGCGCCACAACAGCTTTAACATTTCACCTTAACATCCTCAAAAAACACCCACAACAATAACATCCCAATAACATTAATAACATTTCATATTTTCAATTTCAACCCCTAAACTAAATCAAACACTTCATTTATTAAACTAAACATATCATTAAAATTGAAAACATATTACAATACGAGATTAAAAAAAAAAGTAACAACGAAATAAAAAAACACACGGTACAACAAATTAAAGGAAATGACGAGAATACAATCTACTGACGAGGTTTCAAGTTATATTTTCTAGGGGTGAGTATGGGGCGGGGTGGAGCGGTTTTATGGTAAAACCAAAAACCGAACCGTATATTTCGGTTTTTGGAAACTACAAACCGTTTATTTTCGGTTTTTTCGGTTTCGGTTTTTCGGTTTTTGACATTGAATCGGTTCGGTTTCGGTTTTTATTCGGTTTTTTCTTACTTGCAAAAAAAGCAAGTTTTAATCTTATATGAAGTTTACAATTCCAAGTTTTCAAGCAAAAATATTTAAACAATTATCGATAATAGCATATTATCTAGCAATCCAAAGCTTCGATAAAATGTACAAAACAACCAAACATCAATCTAAAATATAAAATGCACGTCTTTGGGTTTTTGCACTTTTCATTCGCTTACGAGAATTGTAGGGGAAATTTTCAAAGAACACTATTGTTCGAAAACAAAGATATAATATCTATAAATAAAACGAATTTTAATGTATAGATAATAAACAACACAATTTTTTTAATTGATAAAGTTGTATACTTAAATCTTTAAAATTAATTAGCAAATCTTTTTTATATAGATGAAATTATATAAAAACATATAATAAAGGTGGGGCGGTGCGGTTTTCTTGGTTCGGTTTTTCTTATGAAACCAAAAACCGCCCCAAACATTCGGTTTTTATAAAACTCAAAACCACCACCATTGGTTTGTCAAATGGGGTGGTTTTTTCGGTTCGGCTTTTTCGATTTTTTCGGTTTCGATTCGATTTTTCGGTTTTTGTGCTCACCCCTAATATTTTCTGATGATTTGGTCTTTTTTCGTCATTGATCCAAGCCACGACATTTGGATCTTGCCTTGCAGTATCCGTCATCAAAAACTTTATCTCTTCCAACCTTGTTATTTTGAGATCCTTTTCCTGCTAGGCCCGATACGCCGCTGCGGCGGTTTCACGTTTCATACGATACTCGTTTGCCATAGTTTCTGTGAAATAAGTTGACGAGCTCGTTCCTCCAGTGCTTGCTCCCCCAGTACTTGTCATGCTCTCTGATCTTGCTTTCTTGGTAGCACGTTTCTTTCCCATGGGGCGAGGTTGTTCATCATGACCAAACAAAGCCTCGTTTGTTTGGCTTGGGACTTCGCCGGTTAAATCAGCCGGTTCCGCCGTGTCTCATTTCTTATAATGACGCAAAACCTCCCAAGCGTCATCTAGACCAAACAGTGCTGCTTTGGTTTCCTCACGATACCATTGCTTTGCCCGTTTCATCACATCCAGCTCACTTTCCCCGCTTCGTTGATCCCGTTTCGCACGTTTGTAACAAGAGTTGAACTTTGTGCATATGCCGTTCAAAGTTTTCCACTTGCTTGACATCATGTCCTTGTTGCGCCGTTGAAAGTTGAGTCTATTGAACTCATTTCTGACCCGATACCAAAACGTACTCTGGGTTGGCACTTTCTAACTTTCGGATCCTCCGAAACAGCTATGTAACACCTTGCAAGTAATGCTTCCTCTGCTGGAGTCCAACGCCCAGCAACGACAACTTCCTCTTCATCAGAATCAATTGGTTCGGGCTCGGGGTCTTTGGATTTTTTTGATTTTCGCTTAATATGACATTTTCCTTTTTTTGGAGGAGACGTGGGTGTCTCATCAACATCATGTGTTTCAGTTTGTGATTGTTGTGACTGTTGTGTGAATTGTAGGTTTTGAAAGTTGGAGTTTAAGGTGCTTTGTTGGTGTTGTTGTTGCCAAAAGAGATATTGTTGATGTTGTTGCCACATTTCTTGGCTCGAGTAGCCTAGTGGGTTGGGAAGAGACATGTTGGGGTTTGAAGATGAACCCGCGTTCGGGTTAGATGTTGAACCCGGGTTTGAGGGATTCCACCCACCACCGAGAAGATTGAAGAAAGTATCATCGTTGCCTCCCGACATTTTTTTTTCCAGTGAAAAAAAGATTGAAGATTGAGAGTATTGAGAGGATTGAGTAGTGGAAGTGTGGAAAAAAATGATGTTTTAGTTGGGTATTTATAGTGGTAAAAAAATATTTTTGAATTTTTTTTTCAATTAAAAGTAGCCGTTAAGGGGTATTTATGAAAATTTTTTGAATTTTTTTCTTCCCCCTTAACGCGCGTTATATGGGTAACGTTGAGGGACTAACGACGTTATTTCACTCGGCCTCCAAAGGTGTAACGCCGATAACGGCGTTATTTGGACGAAAAACGGCGTTAGGTCGTTGCTGTTGGGGCTGCTCTAACGTATGTATTATGTATATGTGGGTAACTTTTTGAATTTGGAGGCCCCATAAGCTAATGGGCCCTGTGCCAATGCACCTTTTGCACACCCCATCAGCCGGCTCTGGAAGATATGATGAAGAGGGTGGTGTTTCATAAGGGTTGGGGTCTTGGGAATTAACTGTGATCGTTGTTTTTTTTGGTAGATATAATGAAGAGGGTGGTGTTTCAAAAGTAGGGAAGTGACTGAGGTGATAGTAGTGTTGGTGTTAATTTTAGAGTGAGAAGCAAGAAAGGAGAGAAAGAAAGACAAAATGATACAAGGTGCCACGAAAAGATGATTTTGCCCTCACGTGAAAGGCACGTGAGGGGTGTAACTGGCACTGACTAACAGACGTTAGTCAAAGGGACTAGCGGAGAAGCAAAATGGAGACGTTGGGGATGTCTGGTGTATTTATTTCGAAATTGGGACGAAACATGTATTTTGGATACAACTTTAGGGACGAACGATGTATTTTACTCTATGTAAAATCATATATAGGGTATGTTTGGCGCAATGGGCTGGGGCTGGGGCTGGGGTTTAGGCTTGGGCTGGGGCTTTTATTATAAGCCAAGTTGAAATTAGTATTTTTTTTAAACTTGTCTGGCAAATGAGCTTAAGCTTAAGCTTATTGTTGCAAATTTACTAAAAAGGACATAATTAAATGAGTTTTTTTTTTTTTTTTTTTTTTTTTTTTTTTTTTTTTTTTTTTTTTTGAATGAGTTTTTTGTATATGTTAAATATTTTTGTTGGTAAATAAGTAATTTATTATTCAAAAGCCATTAGTTAAAGGGGGCTAAAGTTTTAAGCATGACAAACGAGACTTATTTTATAAGCCGGCTTATTTTAAAAACCCAAGCCCCATAAGCCTTTTATAAGCCCCTCGCCAAACACAGCCATATAGTGATTCATATACAAAATTATAGCGTTAATAACTACATACAACAAATGGCTAATCTTTCATTTTCTGACGATATTCAAGTTGTTTTGTTGATCTTATGACTTCGCAAGCTCAAGATAACATATTTCAAAAAACAACCAGGCCATGCATTCATTTTATTTCTGTTATGTTCTGTGTAACGTGATATTTAAACTGAGTAAAAATAAAATTTTAGAACAAAGAAACGTCGTCCAAAATCACTCATTTAAACGTCGTCAAAAAATTTATTTTATATTTTTCTTTTCAGAAAACGCCATTAGAGTTTTTTGCATGCTATCGTGACGCTTGATATTATGAAAAGACCATTGGATCGGATCTAATTTAATAATATATCCCTTGCATTATATGAATACATGCATATGAAAATATTAATAAACTATAACATCCGTACCATGTTTGTCTTGCTAACTAAGCGATAAAATATCCTAACAAGTTGTCAAGTTAACAAATAAGTTAGGAATGATATAAAAAAGATTGCAATAAACTAAAACTTTGTGGCTAAATTAGTTGAGATTACTTACCATGACTATCTATAAGAAACGATGAATCTAATTGTTTATTAACCTTTAAATTTGGCACCCAAAAAAAAAAAAAAAAAAAAAAAAAAAAAAAAGTTCAATTTGTTTACTTATGTCATTCTGTTGCTGTAAATTCGAAAAGTCGAACAACAATAGCGACTTGAGTTTATTTTAACACAAACTATCTCATGACTATGCTTACTTTTGTTTATATTTATTAAGGCATTTCCAAATATGTGTTCACTTGATACCAATCATTAGTGAAAGCAACACTTTAACAAATCCATAAGATATTACTCGTAATTTATGAGCTAGAACTGATTTATGTTTTGTGTTCTTCTACCATGGCAAGATTTTGATATTTCATAATAGGGTTTTTCTAACATGTGCCCTGGGGGCACATGTTAAGCACACCAAAAGGACGGCGGGACTCACGAAAAAGGACGTCCGGACCCACATATTTTATTTGAAAAGTGTATTTTTTGTGGGTCCGGACGTCCTTTTTCGTGAGTCCCGCCGTTCTTTTTATGTGCTTAACATGTACCCCGGGGCACACGTTAGAAAAACCCTTAACTGCTTGCAGCTTTTAAAATATCTTTGGGAGAAAAATCAACGAATGTCGTCGTGAAGGTGAATATTGTGAATCGGGTAAAAAACAAAAGTGCTACCTGAAATGTCATTACTTTTATCATTGTGTCATTACTTTTATCATTGCGTCATACCTGAAATAACAATTTTAACATCATGTTCACTAGACTTTTACAATAGAAGTATTGATTTGCACATCGCCACATCCTATCTTTTTTATTTGAGCAAAGTCTAAAATATATCCCTGTGGTTTGTCTCGTGTCTCGCTTTACATCCTTAAACTTTTTTTTGGCACAAAACCATTCCTTCGTTAGTAAAGTTGGCACAAATACATTCCCCTGTTAGTAAAATCAGTTAATGAGGACTAACGGTGCAAATATTTCTCCGTTATCTCCTAACAGAAGAGAAAATATTTGCACCGTTAGTCCTTAAGACTAACGATGCAATACGTCGCTCCCCCTAGTCTTTTGAAATTGTCACTTTTGGCCAAAAGTAGTATATGAGGGGTTCACCTCTCATTTGGAAACTATAAACCTAAAAACTACTTCTCTCCCTCCTCTCTTTGTGCAGCCGCCGTAAAACCAAGCCACCACCACCATCGCCACTGTACACCGCCACCACCACGACCAAAACACCACCTCCCCGCCTCTACTCTTGTATTGTGAGCACGTTTTTGAAGACCTCGCGTGACCAAAACACCACCTCCCCACCATCGCCACCGTACACCGGAAAACCAAGCCACCACCACCATCACCACCTCCCCACCGTTACTCTTTCTTATTTTCTTCTTGGTAAGTGTTTTGGAAAACGAAAACAAATCTAAAGGTTTGTTAAAAATAACGATTTACACTTTTGAATCGGTATAAGCTAAAACGAGTGTGGAAAACGATTTTTGAGTAGAAATGAATCGGAAATAGTCTTGGTATCATCGTTTGGGTCGTGTTTTTGTTTTAGTTGGCATACCGAGAGTCACAAGCTCGTGTACAAACTTAGTTGTTTGGTTTCGAGCTTATTTATCAACTTAGGTGCTTTTTTCGTTTGGGTTGTGTTTGGATCTGACCGGGTTTGTTATCGGGCTAGTGTGAATTTTGTTGTCCGTTTGGTTTTGTGGTGTTCACACAACACGGCTCGAACCAATACCCCATGGTCTCGGCGTGGTAAGTTTATTTCCTCGGTTACGTTTGTGTTTGAATTGGGATTGTGTTATGACTCGAGCCATAGGTTCAGACATTTGGCCGAGGGCATTGTGATGATATATTGTTATGGATTTGGATTTGGAATTGCTATACCGTGATTTTTTGGCCGTGTCGAGGTCTAGCCAAGAGCTTGTGGTCTCGGGAGGGCCTTAGTTTGCCTATACTTAGTCGTATTTTACGTTATTGGACTATGTTGACTTTTTGTGGACTCGGGTGGTAGGTGGCGGTGGAGGTGGGTGGTGGTGGCAGTGGTAGCGGTGGGTGGTGGCGGTGGGTGGTGGTGGGTGGAGGTGGCGGTGCAGTGCACTGTTAGTCCTAAGGACTAACAGTGCAAATATTTTCTCTTCCGTTAAGAGATAATGGAGAAATATTTGCATCGTTAGTCCTTATTAACTGATTTTACTAACAGAGGGATGTATTTGTGCCAACTTTACTAACGAAGGGATGATTTTGTGCCAAAAAAAAGTTTAAGGATGTAACGCGAGACACGGGACAAACCACATGAATGTATTTTGGACTTTACTATAATAATATTAATCATTTTGATTTTTTTATGTAAGCCACCTTATTTATTAATGCTAAAAACCTATTAAATCCTAAAAAAACCCCAAATAATTGACTAATTCAAAAAGTATAAACTCGAACTATTTTCACATTCATTATACTACTTTTACTTTTTGTCTTTCTACCATCACATATACATATAAAACCATATGTCACAACATTGAAACCACCATCACCACAAAAACTTGAATCCATAAGTGTAGTAGATATTTGTTGGATCTGAAAATTGTTTTAGGATTTAAAGCCAAGGTGGCAATGGTGGAGGGAAGAGAATTACTCTTCCATGGTCAGTGGCGGAACTTGACCATTTATTTTGGAGGGGCCAAAATTATTTTGGGAGGGCCGAATCAGAGATTTGTTTGTAACCTCAACTAAATTACCCCTAAAACCTATAACATTTACACTAGGTGCCATAAATTTTGGGGGGGCCGGAACCCTCCCCTCCCCTCATAAAGGTCAACCATTGTCCATGGTGGAGGCGTCGTCAGTGGAGGTGGCACTTGCGGTGGTTTGCACCCTGGTGGCGGTCATTATGGTGGGTTTGTAGGGTTAGTTCAGTGTGCCCAGAGTCTCTGAATACGATTTAAAACATAAAACAACCTAGATTAAACCGAAGACAAAGTTCAACATCAACTTCTTCAGAGTCCTTTGAAGACAAAGTTCAACATCAACTTCTTCAGAGTCCTTTGAAGACAAAGATGTCTTTACTTCAGCATACTGATGCGGTTCAGTATCTAAAGACCAAGTCCAAAAGAAGAAGTTCAGTTCAGCAAGGGTGCCAATACCTTGCTGAATGCTGTCGATCTCCTCAACAAAAATTATGAGAAAAAAGCTCCTAGCATCTGGAATGTTTCAAGGCGGGAAAAAGATACTTTATACAAAAGATATAAAGTAAAATTTTCTTGAGAATGACAAACTTTCAAAGTTGGTATAAAAATACAAACAATGTACTCAACTATTCCCTAAAGTAAGACCTAACCTATTTGAGAATAAATAGTGATTGTACAATAATTCGTACGACCAGGCCTTCGATGGTGATCGAAGGGTATGAGGGGTGATATGCTTGCGCCAAACTTGTAGCCAATCTGCAATAAGAAATAGTAGACACTTCGTTAAGTGATTGCGCAGGGGTTGGGCCCTGCGAACCACCTCCGACGTGAGAGTAAGTATGTGATATGTGTTGTAAATAATATGGAGTATGTGAAATACTGTGTTGACTGAACATACCATTGAAATGACTCGTCCAACCTATTTATAGGTGAAGAAAATAGCTTGAAGAGTGTTAGCACACGTTTAGGAGATCATGGGGGGCGTCCCCTGATTTGTGGTAACCGCTAGGGCTTCATCCCCACTATCTCGGACTTGGCGGGGAAGCTAAGGAAATAGTGGGAACGTGAGGGAAGACCAAGTCAAGGTTCTTCTTTGTCTTGGCATCTTCAAGAGAAGACACCGAAGGGCATAGGCCTTCGGCAGGCGAATTCCCAACTGGTAACCATGTCAATGATGAATGGTTTTACGCCACCAATGACTTATGAAGAAAGACTTGGGTCTTCGTAATGCAAATTCGAATGAGGCCGAGGGGAGGGGGGGTCCTTCAACCTGATCGGAGGGTACGTCATCAAGCCCCCCAGTCGAAAGTGATATGTACGAACAAGAAATATTGCTTACGACTCAGAAATAGAAACGAAACCTCCTCTTCGTCACAAAAAACAAACGAAGATGAAAAGTCTTGTACTTATTGACCGTAATTAATGCAAACCCTTATCCTAACCACCCCCTTTTCCTCGGTAAAAGAAAACGTCATTTCAAAATTTAAAAAAGGTTTGAAATCCGGTGGTAAGGGGATAAGTCAGGACACGTGTAGGGCCGAGATTTAACATATGTAGGGGTATATAAAGTTAAAAAACAGTAAAACCCTAACTTAATTTTATCTCACGCCCAAGTTTTTCACCTACTAAAACCTCTTCCGATCAAGCTTTCGATCAAACAAGGTAAAGTGTTCCTTCGTATCTGTTTTCAAATACTTTATTGTGGATTTTAGAAGGATCAATGTCTACAAATAAAAAATTTGTAATCAAACAACAAGGCTGCACCTTGACAAGGGAGGAGCTCAAAGCGTTCCTCACCGATTACCCAATTTCAAAAGAGCATAAAATCATGTTACCTAGTAGAAATCAAGGGATATTTGATGCCCCCGAAAACTATGTAGGCTTGTACACCCATGCATTCACCACCTCCAACCTTAGGATACCCTTGCACCCTTTGATTTTAGAGCTCCTCCATTACTATGAGGTACACATATCTAGGTTCAACCCTTTTGGCCTAGCCAAGCTTACGACATACATTGTGATGTGTAAAGCTTATGGATTTGAACCATCATTGACTGTGCTTATGGGGTTTTCTGAATTTATACCCTGGAGGAGATTGGTTGACCTTGGCTAAGAGGGGTGAAAGGGATGTGCCCATTCTCATAGATAGGCCGTTTACGAACATCAGGAACTGGAAAGGCAAATTATTTTACATCCAAAACACCATTATCCCTCCGACCTACCCTGCATTGTTAAACCCAGAATTTCAATATGAAGAAAAAAGGTTCAACGAAACCTTTGTATCAGCGTTTGGCTCGTCATCCAGCTGATTGCCAAACATTCCCTGAGCCAATTCTTTTTATGGCTGGCATTGCTGAAGATGGGAGGGATCTCCTTTGGTACCTGAGATTATTTGTGATGGAGAAAGTATGTGTTTTTTTGATTAAAATAAGAAATAAAAACTTATTTTTTTGATATTTATCTTATTTTCTCCCTCGTGCAGAAATGTCATTCAGAAACTGTGGTAGCTGGTGGTGCAAAGGAGGTGAGCTTCATTCCAAAGAATCCCCAAGAGACGAGCTATGGCGTGGGCTCTCCGTCAGTGTCAATAAATGACAATGATGTGGAAGCCCAACCCATCGAACCTGTATCCTCTGCTCCTCCGTCAAAGGAACCCATAGATGTGGAAGACCAGCTTATGGAGAATGTTGCTGATTCTGATGAACCAGTCTCCGAAGGACAGTTGGCCATCGTAGGACCCTCCGACATTGGTGAGAGGGTCCGAAGCAGGAAAGGTACCAGTGCAAAAGCTGTGAAGTCCGCTTCGAAGAGGAAGCTTATCCTACATACTACTCCCTCTCGAACTACCTGGAAAAAGAGTGCCCAGGGTAAGGCTGTGGAATTTTCAGCCAACGAAGGGCCCAGCGGTGATGATATCCATGGTAATGTTTCTTTCCTGTAACAAAAAATTAGATACCAGTAATAATATGTTAACAAATTTATATATGTTGCAGGACTTCCTGATACGAAAGAACTTCCATCTCCCTTAGCTTGTCACCAACTCGTGGGCTATGTAATCCCACCCAAGTGGAAGGGGGTGATGGACAACATGTCCATAGAAAGGCTCTGCGACCTTCATGACAAACGTTATGTCCGACAGTGCATGCTAGACAACCAACTCAATGCTAGGACAAGGGAGCTGCTCCGTACTGTCACCAAAGCTCGAGAAGAAATGGTTGTTATGCTGAGAAGGGAGAAGGCTAGGGATCAGAAGTATGCAGACCTGGAGAAGAAGTGTGAAGATGCCTTGGAGGATTTTGACAAGAACCCCTTGGTGCAAGATCTCAGAGCTGAGAATGAAAAGCTCAAAGGTCAACTGGCAACGAGCGAGGCTGAATGCAGCAGGCTAACTATCGAAGGCTCAAAGGTCGTAGGCTATAAAGAGCAGATATCTGTTCTTTCATCTAAGTGTGGAGGTCTCGAAGGAGAGAGAGCGAAGCTGTTGGACCAAGAGATCAAGCTCAGAGAAAAGGTAGATGGGTTAAACCTTTGTCTGAAGATGCTGAAGAAGGATAGGGTGGACTTGTTAACCAAGGTCATCCCCTACGTTGCTATGGAACTTTACCATAGCGATGATGTGGGGATTGCAATTGGGAACTTGGTGAATGCGGCCATATTCAATGGCAAGTGTACCACTTTGGAGAAGATAGCTGCGACGGAGGAACCGGTGAAGCTGGAGGAAGTTCCTTACTACAGGGAAACTCATGAGAAAGAGTATGATGATACAGGTAATCACTTAACTGCTTTAGAGTTCCCTTTCCTTACAAATGTGACGAAGGACCCAGCGGCCTCTATTGAGGACCTGCTGGCCAAGAAGCCAAGGAAATTCCAACCTCCGTCTCCCTCGAAGAAGACTCCGTCACCCAAGGCTCCATCCCCAGGTTCAGCTGATCCCACTCATTCCAAAGTTTGATGAAGGCAACCATGTGGTTGTAATTTGATCCCCAGGGTGGTATGTACCCTGTTTAAAACAATTTGTCTGTGTTCCTTTCCAGGCTTTGTGCCTGATGAAACAATTAACATTTGGTGTGTGTGATGTAGGCTACGGCCTAAGACAATGTTTTGCTTGGTTGGATCGTTAAGGCTACGACCTGTTTAGACTAGTTAAACTAGTCATTAATCTACATTAAAGCCACTAGGGCTTGCATTTTGCCATGTGTGATTCTTCTCTTTTTATTGCGTAAATTTTTTTTTACAACCTAAGGCGTATGGTAGATGCATAGCCTCATTGTGTGTAGTTACTCCACCAAGAATATTAGCAATCGTATAATTAGACTGCTGACAGAGGGTTGCGACCCACTCCATCTTAGTCCTTTGGGCAGCGAAAGGCTTAAAATACCTTAAGGCCATATAGGAAAGTTAATGTGAAGTTGAGGTGGATGTTATGCATATGAGCAAGACATGTTGTTAGTCTTTGTACATCCCTTCGACATTGAAATTTATAAAGCGACTTGGTGGACAAATCTTTGTTGTATTGAACGAAACAAGAGATTTGATGGAAATGCGTTATATCATTAAGTGGGTAGGGAGGATTACATCATTTTAAGAAATGAATACTAGACGCCTACCATTAATGCTTCTTTCCCCAAGTGAGAAGAATGCAAATACATTGATTGAAAGCAAAGTAAAAAATGTCCTTAGACATTGTAAGTTTCATACGTAGAACTTACGAAGGGTAGTGCCATTCCAGGTTCTATCAATAGCGTCTCCATCCAAGGTTTCCAGCTTGTAGGCTTCATTGCCATATGCTTCCTTAATAACGTAGGGCCCTTCCCATGTAGGTCCTAGTTTACCCTGGTACTCAGCTTTACTTGCGCTGTTGAATCAGAGGACATATTCACCTGGTTTGAAGGTCGAAGGCCGAACCCAACTGTTGTAGTATCTTTTAATTTTTTGTTTATGGATAGCCTCCCTGATTAAGGCTATTTCCCTTCGTTCTTCAAGTAGGTCTAGGTTGCTACGGAGTCTTTCTTCGTTTTCTGCTGCTTCGAAGTTCATGACCCTTTCTGTTTCGACACTTACTTCCGAAGGGATGACAGCTTCCGTGCCATATGTCAAGCTAAAAGGTGTCTCCCCATGACTTGACTTTGTATGCGTTATGTGAGCCCAAAGTACTTGAGGTAGTTCATCTACCCAACCGTGGTGACTGTATCCCAGCCTTCGTTCTATTCCTTGGATGATGTCCCTATTAGTAACTTCCACTTGTCCGTTACCTTGAGGATGGTAGACGGAAGTGAAGGATTGTTTGATATTCAGGCTCTGCAAAAAACACTGGGAATACCCCTTCGGCGAACTGCTTCCCATTATCTGAAATGATGATGTGGGGTACTCCGAACCGACAGATAATATGTTCCCACACAAACTTTTCCATGTGCCTTCCTGTGATGGATGCCAAAGGCTTCGCTTCCACCCATTTAGTGAAGTAGTCGATGGCTACGACCAAGAACTTTACTCCTCCTGGAGCAATTGGCAGAGGACCTACGATGTCTATCCCATATTGGCTGAAGGGCCATGCGGACATCACAGAGGTCATATCTTGTTTTGGTAGCCTTGGAACCCTTGAGTGAACTTGATAGGCTTCACACTTCTGAATGATTTCGACAACGTCCCTGTGCATCGAAGGCCAGTAATATCCGATCCTCATGATTTTAGAAACAACGTAGCGGGGTCCTGCGTGAAGCCCGCATGTTCCTTCATGCACTTCTTGAATGATGTTGGCGGCTTGCCTAGGTCCTACACAACGAAGTCATGGGGATAAAAAGGATCTTCGGTATAGATAGTTCCCCATGATTCTGCACTGTGGTGCTTTGATGCGGACCTTTCGAGCTAATTTCTGATCCTCCGGCAGTATACCACTTATTAGATATTCTCTAATTGGAGTAATCCAATTTGATTCTTCCTCCTGTATTACATCAGACACCTCCTTTCGGACGATCAAAAATTGATTTGATAAAAACAAACCAATAATAAGAAAAGAAGTGTAGTATGTTGGGTAACTCAAACGTATTAGGTTTGAGCACCGAGATCGTTCCGAACGAGGGTTGAATGGAATTTCCAACTCACGTCACGATTATCGGGATTTGAATAAGAGAAGGGGATAAAAATGATGGATTCTAAACTACGGGATAAGGAAAGTAAATGGAACTAAAATCTATGGGGAAACCTAAGAATTATGGCAAACTACGCAATTCTACACTAAAACGCAAAAACGGGATTAAAACGAAACGCGAATTAAAATGCAACTACATCTAATTAATATCCTAAAAATACCTAAAATTACTTTTATACTAAAAATGATATTAGAAAACTTATTAATGAATTAAAACTATTTTTTAGGAATTTTCTTGAATTTATTAGAATTAAAAACTAATTTTTAACTTTAAAAATAAAACTAATTATCTAAAAATTATGAAAAGGAGAGGGAAAATTATGGAATTACTTTTCAAAAATCTAAAATATCAAAAAAGACTTTTCAAAACTATTTTTGTATTTTTCTGATTAATTTTCTATTTTCTATGAATTTAAAACTATTTAAATCTAATTTTAATTGTGAAAAATACCAAATAAAAGGGGAAAAATAGGGAAAAATATTTTTTATGCTTTTTATATTTTTCTTAAACTGAGAAAATTGAAAAATTATTTTTTGGAACTTTTTTCTTAATTATTTGCAATTAAAGCTATTTAAAAATGATTAAAAACTGTTTTTATTTAAGAAAAATAGTAAACAATAACTAAAAATTATGAAAAATTTAGGGAAATTCTAAAATATTATTCTAAATCTATGAAAAATAAGAAAACATGGGCTTATGTGAGAGAAAATAGAGCTGTAGTGCAAACTGCTACAAAATAAGCACTTTAAAATAAGCAAAACAGTGAATTAAGCTACCAAACTATAACTGAAGCTATATTATGCTAAAATAGGCTTAAAGCAACTAATTATCACTACTCCTAACCTCTAATGATTCTCTAATCAAGAAATGAGCTAACTGCTACTTAAATCCAAACAGCTTTTGACCTCCTACTTCTAGCTTATCTAACTGCCAAGGAATAAATCCAATTAACAATCCAGCAATTGGATCCTAAAGCACACCTATCTAACTACTTATAAACCAAAATTCAGCTAATGGCAAGCTAAAATGAACTCTATAGAAGCTAAGCAAAAAGCTGTCACACACTCAGCATTCACTGAGAGTGTGAGCAGGGCAATTATGAGCACAAAATTAAGCTTATTTAGTGGCTTATCAAGAGAGCTTATGAGAAAACAGAACTGTGAACCTTGAGAACACCCAGCAAACAACAACTGAACCAATAATGAGACCCTAGAAAGCTATTGTGAAGCTTATGCAGTATCAACAAAGCTGAACTAAAAACAGATTTGTACCCTTTTAACTTTTAAGGACAGAAATGAAATTTGACTTTTATGAAATTGTAAGCTACTGAATTTTAATGAAAATGAAGTCTAATGATTAAATAATCCCAATACTAGCTATATTAACTACTAACACACCTATAAGCAAGATTATGCTTACTAATTCTAACAGATATGAGATTAAGAGCAAGTACAAAGTAATTTTGACTTTTACTGTTTTATTGTGCAAATGAGTGACTACATTGACTGAGTTATGACCTATAGAGACTAAAGCAGCTGAGTCCAACCTCAAATAAGCACCAAAACTCCAAATGCTAGCTTATACCAAACACTATGTTACTCTTCTGATAAGCAAATTTAAACAACAATCTATTCAACTAATAAACCCTTTCACTTTTCCTAAACCTAATATGCTTAACTACACCTAAATGCAAAGCTCTAACTCATCTATGACATCAGATTCAATCATAGTCAAACTAATGCAATTTTATATTAGTGATGCAGGTACATGACAGAATCATTAAACAAATTCTTACAATGACTAACTAAGCAACAGAATTACTAACTACACAATTTAAACAAAATTAAGCAATAAGAAGCAATACTAAATCACAATACACTACTGACAATTGTTGAGACAGATTTGGACTTACATTGGTTCTGTCACAATGACATGCACTTGAAATGAAATACCACTATCCTAACACTAAGATCAACCCAATTCCAACTGAGAATCAACCCAAATCTATTACCAAATCAGCAGGACAACAACATTTGATCACAATGATTCTGCATCTAACTTTCTTAAACCAAGTGTAAATGATATTAAGTTTTGAGTAAACAAACTAAAACAGATTTAATAAAGATTCAAACAACCAATTTAAACATTAATAATATGAGATTAAACAATGAAACAGTAAATTTTGATGAAAATTAAAAACTTGCATTAACAAAATCTTAGTACAAAGAAGATTACAATGACTAGATTTTAAATTATTTTGCTGAAAATAATAGAAAAATACTTGAGAAAACTAATTCTATACTACTCCTACTCTACTAAACTACTTTCTCTCACTACACTACTTGATATTACAAAGAAGAAAATGAAAGGGTATAAATAGCCACTGCTTGAGCTCTTTAGGTCTTCAGAATGATCTGGAAGGCTGAGCTTGTGCTTTCTCTGGAGCGTTTTGGACCCTTAGATCAATCTCACACATCATCCATTCATTTTGCACCTTCGGATTAAACTAACCACGTATGAGTAGCCAATCAGGATCAAGGGGGAGTTGTGGATTGCCAACCTGGCATTCCCCATGTGTCAGCATGTCAGTATAAGTACAATCGTACCCTTTAATTGCTTTGATTTTAGTGAAATAAACTAGGGGCAATTTAGGGTTCTTAGTGCCTGGGAAGATTGGGGGTTCTTTTGGGCGCGTGGCTTTTTTATATATTTATTTGAGTTTTCTTGACCGGGTATAAGTGAAGTTTGACTCGGGTTGGGTATACGGGTAAAGGTGTATATTGGACCGGGTAAAGGGATGGTTTGGGCTTTTGGATGGGCTAGGAGTATTTTTGGACTTAGGATTTGTATTGTATATCCAAGGTTTAACATAGGGACTTAAGCTGCCAAATCTGAAAATATAGGGACCATAAGTGCAAATCTGAAAATGTAATCCAAGGGCCATTATTGTCATTCTCAAATAAACCAAGGACCATGATTGCCAAATTTGAATCTTCAGGGGTCTATTCTGCCAAATACTCAAAGTCCAGGGACTGATCTTGACAATTCTTCAAATATGATCATATCTCCTAAAATCATCCTCAGAGAATAATATCTTCATAAATGCACAATCTCGACCTTCCGGCTCAGCTCAAGCTCTCTTGATTTCTCGTGCTCGGATTTATGTCTGATTTGGTTCCTTTTTGTTTGTTTTTACATATCCGTACCTGCACAAACACAAACTCAAGAAAACCACAAATATTAGCAATAAACGGCTCTTTTTTGGTTATTTTGGGTCAGTTTTGATAATGAAAAGGTATGTGTTTTAGCACATACCAAAATACCCCAGACGAGACCATTGTCGTGTCCTCACGCAATGCAATCAACTCACGCTTCTAAAACCAAGGATTTCAATCTCTTTCTACTAAACCTATGAAGAAGTAGCAAAGATTCCTCAAAAGAGATTAAGAACCCTTAATTCTAAAAACGCCCCGTTTACCTTTTTTATTCACATATAGATATAACGATTAAGCACATTCTGATTATGAATGACGGTTTGTTGAACTTTCATGTCGATCAATAACTCCAACATTTTTCAAACGACACGTTAGGATCACGGAGTAGAAAACACAACACAGCGTGAAGTGACCATACGGATAGAATACATCGTCCCTGATTTTTCACAAGTCCCAAACTAAGCGTAAAATCGAAATCATTGTTAAATATGATTCTAGATGCTAACACTACCCATGGAAGTTACTTGTGTAATTACCTTTTGTTCCCATTTTCTTATTTTCCTCTAGAATTTTTTTATTTTTGTGAGAAATGAATTTCTTCAAATTCTCGTTTCGATAACTTTTATTCCGATAAAGATATAAAGCTAAGTCGATAATTAGTTATCCATCTTCTCTCAAGAACCATTGTCCCAAAAATGAGGTCCACATCAAGGAATTTTTTATTCACTTATACTTTTGATTTTTTCATCATAATTTTTTTTTATTATTTTTTTTTTATTTTTTTTTTGTTTTTGCACATGAACTTTTACTTGTATGAGCTATGAACTACGGAGCTTTACGGGGTAATTCCAAGACTATAGGCTTCATGAAATGAGGATCCCGGCTGGCTAGGCTAAGACCTCACTCAATCCCGGCTAAAGATCCAAGGGTCCGATCTCGACACCGCAGCTCACAACTTTACTTATTACTTTTTCACTTATCACTTATTGCATTCTTTATTACAGATCCTTGATGTGTACCCAATTTTTAAAACAAAGATTCTTTTAAGAAGATAAAGAACTAACTATCGCCAAAAACTCAACATCTCTAATTATTTATTAGACAGATATAGGGTGAGACAATTTTGTGGGAACAAAAAGCCATAAGTACCTTCGATGAGCTCTAAAGAGAACCAACTACTCCACGCTTAGCATCTAAACTCATAAGTAACTCTATCATTTCTCGATCTCCGCAAATTTAAAATCCCAAATAATGAGATCCGCAGATGCTTAGCCGATAATTTTTTGGATTACCTATGGTTAAGGGAACAAGCTAGGGCTCAACACGCCCGGTCAAGTCAGAATTCTATTCCTACTCTCACCAGCAGAAAGTCAACAAGATGTCAAAACATATATTAACTTAGCAAATGCTTCGTCTAATGATCTCAAGTCTCGCATTTTTTAAAGTCACTCAGGGAAACTTGCAAAATCTTGGCCTTGTGAGCTAGAATTCGCATTTTATAGCTTCTTGTCTAAGAGACTAGCAAAACTTTTCAATCAAAAAGACTTAACAAAAGCTTACAAAAAATTTAAAAATTTTCACATTTTTGCACAATTTTTCATTTTTTAAGGAAAAACGGGGTTACGAGAGAAACACAACAAAAAACAAGCAAGTGCGGTCAAATCAAATCAAAGATTACCCTACCCCAGACTAGAACGAAACATTGTCCTCAATGTTTAAAGCAAGGGTATCACGAAAATCTAAAAGCCGTTTATTAAGTATGCTCAAAGATAAACGTTAGTCGATAAGATTAGGATATGGGATTTCCATCAGCATCGATCATGAAACTCGAGTGGAGAAAAGACAAACTTCGAGCACGAGAGTCTTCATATCGGGAAAATCCTAAACAAAACATCACAAACAACCAAACACGAGAAATCGAAGAGGCTAACCCCTTCATGTCACTTATTAGAAAATAGAAAGAAGATAGAAACGCTTGTGTTGTTATCGAGTCATTAGCTTGACCCGGCCCGAATTCATTTGTCCTTGGGGAAGCAAGTGGAAGAGATAATCTCCATCGGACTTTCGTTCAAGAGGTTTGGATAAACATTGAAACATGAGAAAGTTCCACTCCGATGAGATACCCACGGTTCTTAAATAGGAAAAACGGTGATTCCGGGGTCAAAAATGGTATCCTCACTCCCGCAAGAGTGAAGAAGAGAAGAGATCACATTATATGGAAGAAATGGAATAAAGATTTTGATAATGATAAGGATCCATTCTTCATCTTCAAAAGCAAATTCCTTAATCTGATTTTGAACATTTAAGCTCGTAGGGTGATTTTCAAAATCTTTGGGAGGAAGAGGTGGAATGATGTCATCAATAACGAAACTCTTTTGAGAGAGTTGCTCTTCTCCCAAACTAAAATTTTCCTCAAGATCAAAATAGACACGATCATATTCTGGAGGAGATATGAAATGAGAGAGTTCACCGGAGAACTCCTTGAGATAATCTTCATTAATCTTTCGTGTCGGCTCATTTAACGGATCTTCATTCAACAAACTTTCAATCTCTCCTAAATCGGCTTCAAAATCAAAGTCATCGTCCTCACTTCCCGGTGGAAGAGGATTAATGCTAGCGAGTTCATCGGCGAACTCCTCGAGAAGTAAATCAAGAGACGAATCCTTGAGCTCGGGCTCCGGAGGATTTCCATTAGACGATTCTACTTCTTTAACTTCATCAATCGAGATAAACGGAGGTGGGAATTGTGCGGTACTTTGTAAGCTAGGAACTTGCACCTTTTCCATTATGGTCTCTGTGTCGGACTCATCACTTTCCTCTTCAAAGATTTGATTGTCAAAATTGAGAGTATATTCTGAATCGAATTCAAACAAAGGATTTGTGAAGGTCATTTTGAAAGTTTCTGAAATTGAATCAAAAGGTGTCTCAGATACCCTTGGGATTAGAACAAGGTCATCAATTTTCTCAAGAGGAGTGCATTTGACTTCCTCATCCCCCATTGACAAGGTATCCGAAGGTTCGTTAATGAGCGGATCGATCTTTACGTTCTCTTCTTCAAACGGTTCATCGTCATCACTATCGTCAGAGTCTGAATAGTAAAAGGCGGATGGATGACTCGGTCTTTGTTGATAATGGTGACTGATATATCTTTCTTGCTTGCCAAAGACGTCAATTTGGGCACTCATAACGGAAATTTTCTTGGAATAATGATCACTCAACATAGTGGTAGAATCGTAAGGAACGTCAGCATCCCACTGATAATGATGTTGTGTCATATTCTCGATCAAATCATACGCTTCTTGAGGTGTCTTCCGCATGAGATTTCCACCAGCTGCCAACATGATTTTGTCTCGATCAATCGTAGTGATACCATGATAAAAGGTTAGGATTTGATCAAGAAGCAAAATTCGATGATCGGGACATTTCTGTAATAACGATTTGAATCTTTCCCAAGCTTCAAATACGGATTCCTTGAGTAATTGCTGGAAATTAAGAATTTCTTTCCTCAGCTGCATCGTTTTTGAATATGGAAAGTATTTTGAAAGAAACTTGTAAAACATCTCTTCCCAAGTATGAATTGAATATTTTTCAAGAGTATAAAACCAAAATTCGGCTTCGTGGGTTAAAGAGAAGGGGAAGAGATTCAATCGGATATCATCTTGAGAAACGCCACGTTGTTTCATGGATTGAGTAATAGACAAGAACTTGTTCAAGTGCTCATTAGCATCTTCGTCGTTAAATCCATGAAATTGACAATGCTGTCGAAGAAGACGAACCATACGATTTTTCAATCTAAACTTGGTTCCTAGAACGATCGGAGCAATCGGTCCTCCTCGACCGATAAGTGAAGGACGATAGAAATCCTCCATGGTCCGAGGATCATGGGGATCAAAGGGTGCGAAATCGAGCATTGTGGAGAATTAAACAATTTAGAGGGTAAAGAAAAGAATTATCGGATTAAGAGGATAAAAGAGGAATATTTTTGGATTTTAAAACAAATTTTGAAAAGGAAAATCTTTTTGGGTTTTTATATTTAAGAAAACACAATATTTTTGTAACCGTCACGTCAACCGGTGCTCGGTAGCTCTCAAAAGTACGCGCAGTGGAGCGGGAACGAAGAGTGGATCGTTCTTCAGTCTGCAATTTAATGTCAAGACTTTCCTTATACCCCGTGTATAGGTTGTACCTTCAAGGTGAGCCGACGTAACAATTGACGTTTCAGTTTCTTTTGTTGGTTTTTTACTTTTTATGGTTTTGTAAACACTCTAGGAAGAATGTTTTGGTGTTTTTTAGATGTTTTTTTGGTTTTTCAAAAATATACATTTACAAAAATGACGGTAACTTCACTCGGGGAAGGATCTTCAAATGCACGCGATTCGAGACGGAATACGAAAACTCGCTACAAGCCCTCCCCGACAGCGGCGCCAAAAATTGATTCGTGATAAAATAAAACCAATAATAAGAGAAAAGTTGTGTAGTATGTTGGGTAACTCAAACGTATTAGGTTTGAGCACCGAGATCGTTCCGAACGAGGGTTGAATGGAATTTCCAACTCACGTCACGATTATCGGGATTTGAATAAGAGAAGGGGATAAAAATGATGGATTCTAAACTACGGGATAAGGAAAGTAAATGGAACTAAAATCTATGGGGAAACCTAAGAATTATGGCAAACTACGCAATTCTACACTAAAACGCAAAAACGGGATTAAAACGAAACGCGAATTAAAATGCAACTACATCTAATTAATATCCAAAAAATACCTAAAATTACTTTTATACTAAAAATGATATTAGAAAACTTATTAATGAATTAAAACTATTTTTTAGGAATTTTCTTGA
This sequence comes from Chrysanthemum seticuspe, assembly GCA_019973895.1. Classification (NCBI taxonomy): domain Eukaryota; kingdom Viridiplantae; phylum Streptophyta; class Magnoliopsida; order Asterales; family Asteraceae; genus Chrysanthemum; species Chrysanthemum seticuspe. The sequence goes on along the minus strand of BPTQ01000007.1, from coordinate 321,679,045 downwards.
ATATATTAGAATTAAAAACTAATTTTTAACTTTAAAAATAAAACTAATTATCTAAAAATTATGAAAAGGAGAGGGAAAATTATGGAATTACTTTTCAAAAATCTGAAATATCACAAAAGACTTTTCAAAACTATTTTTGTATTTTTCTGATTAATTTTCTATTTTCTATGAATTTAAAACTATTTAAATCTAATTTTAATTGTGAAAAATACCAAATAAAAGGGGAAAAATAGGGAAAAATATTTTTTATGCTTTTTATATTTTTCTTAAACTGAGAAAATTGAAAAATTATTTTTTAAAACTTTTTCTTAATTATTTGCAATTAAAGCTATTTAAAAATGATTAAAAACTGTTTTTATTTAAGAAAAATAGTAAACAATAACTAAAAATTATGAAAAATTTAGGGAAATTCTAAAATATTATTCTAAATCTATGAAAAATAAGAAAACATGGGCTTATGTGAGAGAAAATAGAGCTATAGTGCAAACTGCTACAAAATAAGCACTTTAAAATAAGCAAAACAGTGAATTAAGCTACCAAACTATAACTGAAGCTATATTATGCTAAAATAGGCTTAAAGCAACTAATTATCACTACTCCTAACCTCTAATGATTCTCTAATCAAGAAATGAGCTAACTGCTACTTAAATCCAAACAGCTTTTGACCTCCTACTTCTAGCTTATCTAACTGCCAAGGAATAAGTCCAATTAACAATCCAGCAATTGGATCCTAAAGCACACCTATCTAACTACTTATAAACCAAAATTCAGCTAATGGCAAGCTAAAATGAACTCTATAGAAGCTAAGCAAAAAGCTGTCACACACTCAGCATTCACTGAGTGTGTGAACAGGGCAATTATGAGCAAAAAATTAAGCTTATTTAGTGGCTTATCAAGAGAGCTTATGAGAAAACAGAACTGTGAACCTTGAGAACACCCAACAAACAACAACTGAACCAATAATGAGACCCTAGAAAGCTATTGTGAAGCTTATGCAGTATCAACAAAGCTGAACTAAAAACATATTTGTACCCTTTTGACTTTTAAGGACATAAATGAAATTTGACTTTTATGAAATTGTAAGCTACTGAATTTCAATGAAAATGAAGTCTAATGATTAAATAATCCCAATACTAGCTATATTAACTACTAACACACCTATAAGGTAGATTATGCTTACTGATTCTAACAGATTTGAGATTAAGAGCAAGTACAAAGTAATTTTGACTTTTACTGTTTTATTGTGCAAATGAGTGACTACATTGACTGAGTTATGACCTATGGAGACTAAAGCAGCTGAGTCCAACCTCAAATAAGCACCAAAACTCCAAATGCTAGCTTATACCAAACACTATGTTACTCTTCTGATAAGCAAATTTAAACAACAATCTATTCAACTAATAAACCCTTTCACTTTTCCTAAACCTAATATGCTTAACTACACCTAAATGCAAAGCTCTAACTCATCTATGACATCAGATTCAATCATAGTCAAACTAATGCAATTTTATATTAGTGATGCAGGTACATGACAGAATCATTAAACAAATTCTTACAATGACTAACTAAGCAACAGAATTACTAACTACACAATTTAAACAAAATTAAGCAATAAGAAGCAATACTAAATCACAATACACTACTGACAATTGTTGAGACAGATTTGGACTTACATTGGTTCTGTCACAATGACATGCACTTGAAATGAAATACCACTATCCTAACACTAAGATCAACCCAATTCCAACTGAGAATCAACCCAAATCTATTACCAAATCAGCAGGACAACAACATTTGATCACAATGATTCTGCATCTAACTTTCTTAAACCAAGTGTAAATGATATTAAATTTTGAGTAAACAAACTAAAACAGATTTAATAAAGATTCAAACAACCAATTTAAACATTAATAATATGAGATTAAACAATGAAACAGTAAATTTTGATGAAAATTAAAAACTTGCATTAACAAAATCTTAGTACAAAGAAGATTACAATGACTAGATTTTAAACTATTTTGCTGAAAATAATAGAAAAATACTTGAGAAAACTAATTCTATACTACTCCTACTCTACTAAACTACTTTCTCTCACTACACTACTTGATATTACAAAGAAGAAAATGAAAGGGTATAAATAGCCACTGCTTGAGCTCTTTAGGTCTTCAGAATGATCTGGAAGGCTGAGCTTGTGCTTTCTCTGGAGCGTTTTGGACCCTTAGATCAATCTCACACATCATCCATTCATTTTGCACCTTTGGATTAAACTAACCACGTATGAGTAGCCAATCAGGATCAAGGGGGAGTTGTGGATTGCCAACCTGGCATTCCCCATGTGTCAGCATGTCAGTATAAGTACAATCGTACCCTTTAATTTCTTTGATTTCAGTGAAATAAACTAGGGGCAATTTAGGGTTCTTAGTGCCTGGGAAGATTGGGGGTTCTTTTGGGCGCGTGGCTTTTTTATATATTTATTTGAGTTTTTTTGACCGAGTATAAGTGAAGTTTGACTCGGGTTGGGTATACGGGTAAAGGTGTATATTGGACCGGGTAAAGGGATGGTTTGGGCTTTTGGATGGGCTAGGAGTATTTTTGGACTTAGGATTTGTATTGTATATCCAAGGTTTAACATAGGGACTTAAGCTGCCAAATCTGAAAATATAGGGACCATAAGTGCAAATCTGAAAATGTAATCCAAGGGCCATTATTGTCATTCTCAAATAAACCAAGGACCATGATTGCCAAATTTGAATCTTCAGGGGTCTATTCTGCCAAATACTCAAAGTCCAGGGACTGATCTTGACAATTCTTCAAATATGATCATATCTCCTAAAATCATCCTCAGAGAATAATATCTTCATAAATGCACAATCTCGACCTTCCGGCTCAGCTCAAGCTCTCTTGATTTCTCGTGCTCGGATTTATGTCTGATTTGGTTCCTTTTTGTGTGTTTTTACATATCCGTACCTGCACAAACACAAACTCAAGAAAACGACAAATATTAGCAATAAACGGCTCTTTCTTGGTTATTTTGGGTCAGTTTTGATAATGAAAAGGTATGTGTTTTAGCACATACCAATGGACCTATCTGCCAACACTTCGACCAGAACTTCTTTAGTTAAATGAGCAAATGCCATTTATGCTAGTTTGCTAAGTGCGTCCGCCTTCTTGTTTTGATTTCTCCGAAAATGCTCTATGTTGTAGGATGTAAACCCTTCAAGCATTTCCTTGGCCTTATCCATGTATTGCTTGATCACCGGTTGTCTCGCCTCGTAGGAGCCTTTTATCTGATTGGCCACCAGTTGCGAGTCAACAAAAATAGCCAAGTCTTCTACCTCCATGTCCTTAGCCAATCGGAGGCCTGCTAGCAAGGCTTCATACTCTGCTTCATATTTAGTAGCATCGAATTCAAAGCGGAGTGCATAAGTGTACTCCTTCCCTTTGGGGTCAACAAGCATGAGACCTGCACCAGAATAGTCGGAGCTGGAGGCTCAATCAGTATAAAGTTTCCACCCTTCGACCGCCTTATCAGGTTTCTTTTCAGCAACCTTTGTGTCCTGCTTTGGTTCGGAGGGTGTTTCTGATAAGAAGTCTGCCAATATTTGCACTTTGACCGAGTTTCTACCCTTGTATTCAATTTGGTGCTCTCCTAGCTCGATAGCCCATTTAGCTATCCTGCCAGATTTCTCCGGCTTCGAAAGTATCTGCTTAATGGGTTTGTCAGTAAGTACGGTTATGGGGTGACCTTGGAAGTACCTTCGAAGGCGTCTCGCAGCATGGACTAAGGCCAAAATTAGCTTCTCCAATGCTGGATAATTTAGCTCAGCTCCCTGTAGAACCCTGCTAACAAAGTATATAGGGATTTGCTTCTTCTCCCTTTCTGCCAATAACACAGCGCTGATGCTTTCAAAGTAGGATGCGATATACATAAACAACACTTCGCCTTTGATTGGGGCAGTAAGTGTAGGTAGAATAGCCATGAAATCCTTGAGCTTTTGGAAGGCAGTTTCTACATGTGTACTCTACTGAAACGTCTTTTTATCCGTGCATCCTTTAAGTGTCTTGAAAAATGGCAAAGATCTGTCTGCACTCTTCTATAAAAACCTGCTGAGGGCTGCTAGCTTGCCGTTCATACTTTGCACTTCCTTTAGGGACTTAGGAGGCTGCAAATCCGTGATGGCCTTAACCTTCGAAGGATTAGCCTTAATACCTTGCTTGGTGATCAGATATCCCAAAAATTGTCCTTCTTCCACACCGAAAGAACATTTTTTGGGATTTAACTTCATGGTGATGGCACGAAGCTGGTCGAAGTTTTCCTTGATGTCAGAGAGCATATCCTCCTCCGTTAAGCTTTTGATAACCATATCGTCTACGTACGCCTCTAGATTCCTACCTATCTGTTTGTGGAAGGCTTTGTCCACTAAACGTTGGTAGGCGGCACCTGCATTTTTCAAACCAAAAGGCATCTTTTTGTAACAATAAACGCCTTTTCCTGTAAAAAAGGCTGTCTTCTCCTCGTCTTCTTCCGCCATATGTATCTGATGGTAACCCTTATAAGCGTCCAGAAAACACTTCAGCCGAAACCCTGATAAGGATTCTACTTTCCAATCTATTTCTGGAAGAGGATAGCAGTACTTCGGACAGGCCTTGTTAATATCTGTGAAGTCCACACACATTCGCCACCCTCCGTCGTGCTTCTTGACCATCACCGGATTAGCTACCCAAGTTTGATACTTCACCTCCCTGAGTATGCCTGCTGCTACGAGCTCATCCACTTCTTTGCATGCTGCAGCATTTCTTTCAGGAGCTAGGCTTCGATGCTTTTGCTTGATAGGTTCAATATGTTTGAACTCATTAAGCTTGTGTTCAGTGCCGAAGGGCTTTCCGTCTATGGTGAGAGTTCTGGGGACCCCCGTTATGTCAGAGTAGGTCCATGCGAAGACATCTACATTGGCCCGTAGGACCTTTTCCAATTCGGCCTTTGATGTGTTTCGTGTAGTGCAAGTTTTAAAAATTTATAAAAACGATTTAACCGTCTAATCTATTAACACATACGAGCAAGTATACTCGTCCGTGATAGCAAAGTTTGGTAAGTCGAGATCGTCCCAAGGGATTTTGTATTTGAAACTGTTTTGTATGAAAAGATTCCAACAAGAAAGCTTGTCAAGGCTTCCTCAAATAGTGATGTTTTAGTGAAATTCAATATTAGGAAATATATATACTTGTGTGTAGTCTATAGTCAATCATAAATAGTATTCATGAAGGTTTGGTATATACTCTTGAAGTGATGCACAAATGTTCCTAGTCTTGTTTTAATAAGCAAACATGGTGGTTGTCAATCACTATATCCCCATACTAGTTTGTCACTCAACTTTTTGGAATAAAACACAAGAGAAATCCTTTCGGTCCTTTTTTTTAAAACATATTTTATCAACAAATCAAACCAAGACTAGTATTTTTCCAACAAACTCATTTAAACAAGATCATATATAAATGCATCACATTTGAGAACACTAATATGATTAACTACATCCCAACACACAAGTTTATCCCAAAACTACTCCATGATAATAATAATAACTAAACACAAATCATAACAAAGTAATTCCAATAATTCAAGAGAATAGAATTCCATAACAAAGTTCATAGAATACCTAAACTTTTGTGATTACAAGAATTAGAATTCGTGGATTGTAGCAACCACGCGCCTCCAATCACCTAGATTCACCGTATAACTCCAAACTACCGAAACTCTAGATGAGAATTGTTCCCTCCTTGCTCCTGGACGTTTTTCAGTAAGAACTAAGCTTTTGGGCTGAATAATATGGTTGGTATTAGTTTAGATGTAAACTAATACAATTTTGGTTGTGTCACACCTAGTAAACTAGGACTAGGTTCATTATATAGCCAAATATGCTTGCTCAACTGACCAAAAACGTTCCCAACAAGTTAATATCAAGAAATGATCGGCCTCCAATGATTATGGGGAGTTAAGGCAACAATAAATGCAACTTTGTGTAACTGCAGTTCATGCAACCGGATCGGTTGCGTTTTGACCAAATGCCCAGCCGGATCCGGTTACGGGTCACGACCGAACGGCTGGGTGTTGCTGATTTGACTTTTTGTTGACTTTCTGCTTATACGCTTCATTCTTTGCTCTCGCTGATGATTTCCAAGGCAAAACTTGATCTTTCCTTGCTGTAAACACTTAGAAATCATTGTGCTTCCCAATCATTGAATCCAAAAGCTTCCTAGCTTGACTTCCTTCCTCGAGAATCTTCCAAATGTGCATGAAAAGTTTATTTCTTCATCATTCGTGATACCTGGCTAAATATACATACACAATACGCATCTTTTGCACTATTGCAACAATTATGAGTAAATATAGCCGATTATCATGCACAAAACCAACAATAACGCTACTAAAAACATGTTCATTTTAGGCGTTATCAAATTCCCCCACACTTTAGTTCTACTGGCCCTCGAGTAGGTCTAACATTTGCAAAGATTGATTTCAATGGTCTTGACACCATGGTTCCAAAAACGAAACAATCATCCCAAAGGAGATAATTATTGGTTTGCTTTTAATATGTGAAAATGTTTAAAAATGAACCAAACACTTTAGATAACATAACTAGAACACCTCACGAATGATTTTAAGAATTCACTCAACACTCATATATTGGTGGGTATATGTAAATCACTCAATGCCTAGTCATGATCAATGCTTTTTACCATAAGCTTGTATAAGTATCAAAACAAAGAAAATAAATTCATCAAAGAGGGCTTTTATTCGGGTTATATCGTTAAGGCTAAGGGTTCATAAAGGGTATGGATAAGGCATGAGATGGTTTATGAAATTGGTGTTAAAAGAAAATAAAGTCAAGTCTAAACCTCCATGTTGCTAGCCATCATACAAACCACAATCCCGTAAATGATTATTTCACCTCTTCAAATATCGATCTCCACAAATATGTATAACTCAATTTAGCTCATTTGATAATCAATATCCTTCATATAGCACATTGGCTATAACTTTTTTTTTTTCAACATAACAAAGTTCCCCCACACTTAGTGTAAGCATACACCAAAAAAAAAAAATCGAGAAAGACGTCTCTTTCATCAATGATGTGTAGCTTCTTCATAATCATAAAAAACAATCTAACATTCCAAACAACTAGCAACAAACCAATAGACATGACAAGGGTTGGCTAAAGTTTAAAGTGTAAAATCTTTTAGTATTTTTCTGGATGTAACAAATGAAAAGATTGGCTCAAAGGGTGTAACTAAGGGTATCTAGTGCTAAAGATGAGCACTAACAAATGGGTCCATATAAAGGTGGTTAACTAACCGATGTGGCTAGCTAATATATCATTAGATGTAAACGGAAGGCCATTTGGGTTAAATCCTACGATGCCTCTTATCACTTGAACAAATTTATATCACTCGAAAGTGATTTTAACCGTAATGCATAACTAGTACAAGTTCTAGAATCGACATAATCACCGGCACACTCATAGCAAATATAAAACAAAAGATGTGTTTTATACAAAAAGAAACCTCACAATTGCGTGGAAAAATGCTATTATGCATGCTAGAAAATGCTATCGAATCCAAAATGAATTACTTCCGTAATTTGGTTCAAATCCAAAAATTTTCAAAAACCTCATTTTACCATTGAAATTCCCAAGTTATTTTTTAATATTTATCAATAATGCGTGAAAATAACTAGACCATCAAGGGCGAATTCCTTCTAATCACTTGCATCCAAAAGTTATCTAAAAATTAAAAATGCGTATCATTTTTCCTATTTTCTTCCCTCCCCCATACTTATGTTTTGCATTGTCCTCAATGTAATAAAAATGAACTTCAAAGTAAAGAAAATGGGAAAAAGAAATAGTTAAAAGATACCACGGGATAGAATATGCAATACACATATTGGGTCATAAGAAAGCATGTGAGTTATCCAACTCCAAATATTTGACCATCAATAAGCTTCCGACACATTCATCCTGCAAACAAAAACTGCAACATACAATACACAAAACAAAACAAAACAATCCAAATGCAAATGCTACTAAAAACAAGATAAAACCAAGCAAAATATGTCAATCATCCTAAAGAAATAGTTTAAAAAAATAGAAATAATATTGTTTAACACATCATAACCATTGTCTTTGAAACCATAAATCACGAATGATCCATGATCACTCCTCGTCCTCGCTCATATCGTCCCCTTCTTCATCGTCATACTCATCATCATCATCACTTTCGGTTGCGTAGTTTTCGTCCACAATCTCCGAACTAACTCTCCTCTTCTTCTTCTTTCCTCCAACTCCTGATGACGATCCTCCAACATCATAGCTTGCTCCACCAACCTCAGGTAATCGACCATATGGGGGCACTGGATCAGGAAATGGTGCGTACCCAGGATATGGATACAAATAGGGTCCAGGATAAGGGAAAGGATATGGTGGAACATTGGGTGGATTGTATGGTGGAAACTCATAATTGGCTTCACGAGCCATGTGTTGAAAGATAGGCATTGAATAATCATTGATGTAGTTGTTTCTCAACATCATCGAGTCTCTCCACACATCCCTACATTGAATCTCATCTAAATGTTAGTTCCACTCTCCCCAACCTGAATCAAAACTACTGGACGTACCCGCTTGCACGTTCTCCATTGGTATACTCTCCTGCTGTTGTGGTGGTTGTTTTTGTTGTGGTTGAGGTTCAACCCATAACCCCAAGGTTTTCAATCTCCTATTCAAAGCATTCCCAAAACCATTTGCACTCCACATCTCACTATACTTTGGTTCTCCACACTTATCCAATTCCTCATCAACATAATACCCAAGATTCTTCGCCAACCTTGTCACAAAATGTCCTCCACAAATGTGGCTATTGCTCTTGATTCCCGGGGCCCTCCTAGACAAATACTCGGCTATCTGCCAAACTGCATTACCGTCCTTAGTTTCCTCTAGTAACATCATAACCCATAAGTCCGGTTTCTGACATTTGTCCCTGCTTCCATACCTATTAAACGGCCCGATCACTATCAATTTGTGAAGTATCCTCATTAATGGATTCCTGATGGTCGAGGCATTCCTCCTAGCGCAAGAAGGATCTCCCACTCGATTCCAATAGGTGGGAATACTAGGATAGTCTTTTTCAAACCTCCGAAGCCTCGAAAAGTGAGCTTCAAATAACCGAAGATTAACCTCATGTGGCTCATACAAACCAAGAGCCACGCCAAAAGCCGGCAAAGTGTAAGCATGATCCCTTCCACAAAGCCTAAACCAAACACAAACTTCCTTCATCAAGTTCCAAACATTCACATTTCTTTCAAAATACATGGTTGAAAAGAACTCCATACACCATTCTCAATAGACCTCTTCATCGACGCTAAATGCTCTTTCCCATGACAAATCATTGAACGAATCCCCATCCGCTGGATACACATAAGATGTCCGCATCATTCTCCTCAACTCATCTTCACAATCACACTCCGCAAACAAATCCCAATCAATCACCCTCGGAACCAAACATGTCCTATTTTGCAATTTCGATAACCTTTCCCGGAAAGCATGCTTCTCCCCGTCGGTGAGATCTTTGAACTTTAAGTTGGCATTTGCTTTCGTCTTCAAAATATACTTGACTTTCTTCTTCTCGTTCCTTTGACAAAACTTCGTAACAATCGGGTTCGTTGGAACTGGCCCCGAGCTTGAGCTACCTACAACAATTCTCTGTAGAAATCATAAATATAAGACAATATAAGAGTGTTAGAACAAACAAGAAGGTTCATGGAACCCTCTAAGATCCACTTCAAAATTTCAAAAATTTTCAACACAGAAACTGTAACCGGATTCGGTTGCAGAGAAACCGAACCGGTTACTCCTTTTGGCCAAATCCAACTGGTCGGTTGCGCTGCGCAACCGGATTGATTATGCAATCTGCATAAGGCTTTTGCCTTTTAATCCTTATTCACTCGAATTTTATAAGTCCAATCCACTCCTAGATCGCATTCTGACATCCTCAATGATTTCCACATCCTTGAATTACTCTAAATTCGCTTTTCAAACCTCAAATCATCACACATTCATCATCTTAGAACTCAACTTGATAAAACCTATATTCTTCAATCATTAGTTCTAATAAATAATGTGGCATCTATTGCTCCTAAAAACACATCATCTACCATTAGGAATCAACAATTGCAACTTATCTTGATTCACTAGCACAACCTAATTAAATCCGAATATTCAATCATCTAGTATTCATTCCATGGTAAATCAATCAATACAATTCTTTTTGCAATGCATTCCCATATCAATTACCCACTCAATCCAAAAATATTACGACTTAATTCGAATTATAACAAAAACCCCCAAATTGGTGACCTAATATGCAATTCGAATCAAATGCTCTAATTAAACCTTGATTGAGTTAATTGAATGTAGATGCTTACTTGTTTGGGTGCCATAATGTTTTCCTACAACTTAAACAATCTTCAATTAGCTTCTCTTGGACGAATTTTGCAAAACCCAGCTGGAGAATTAGTGTGTGTGTGTGTGTTTTTTTGGAAAAGTAAATTTTTGGTATATATACTTGTATGCAACCGGTTCAGTCATGGACACAACCGTTTCGGTATGCATTTTTCCAAATTTTGCATTTTTTCATGTTACTTAGGCATTTACCTTCCAAGCAACAATTTGTTTACTCAAAAATCCTGTTAAAGATTCACACAACATTCATCCACCATTTGGAAATTTCAACAATCATCCAATCTTAAAAAATCAAATCATCATACTAATGAACTAAACCAAACTTCAACTAAAAACTCATAGTCATAATGCATTAACCAAATAACCTCAATCATAAAAATAAAAATGTAAAACTGAAATGAGAACCAAAAATCCTAAATGCATCAAATCAAAAAGAAATAGTTCATGAAATTCAAGCAAATAATTGCTTGTTTATTATGGTCCCTTGTCTTCTCCTTAGAATTCCTCGAAATACTCTTGTCTTAGGATGTCCTCACTTTGAAATTTTCCGGTCAATTCACAGAACGTTTCAAAAGTTTTGAACTTTCTCATGAATCTTCTTTCACCCGGACATAGTATATCGAACTTAACATGCCATTCTCCATCTCCAGTTTGCCTCTTGTAAGTCCCCGACCCCTCGGGTCTCCACTCTAAATTCTTAAGTTGCACCGGTAAAGAACCTAAAAAGTCGGTCAACTTCTTGTAAACTAGTATGTTTTTGAATGGGTTATAGAAAGCTTCCACAGCCAATGCACATTCTATTTCGTCCTCTATATCAAAATAAGGCGGAGCTAATGGTCCATACATTGGGTTTCCTTGGGTATCACGTCCCACTTCAAAACAAGTTAAATCCTCATCTACTTCCATCAACTCTAACTCCTCCATAAATTCCAAAGTTGGTCCTCTTGGTTTCGGATAGTATGTTTGCCTTGAAATCCCATCATCAATAGTCATTGTGCCTCTTCCCATGTCTATAATTGCACCACAAGTTCGTAGGAATGGTCTCCCCAATAGTAGTGGTAAACTCTTGTCCACCGGAATATCTAGGACAAGAAAATCGGCCAAATACGGTTGATAGCCAATTTGCACTCTCACATTCTTCACCTCTCCCATTGCCTTTGCTTGAGAATTATCCGCCATAGTAAGCTTCGAATGATTAGGTTGCGGATTACTTAGACCTAAAGTCATAAACAATGGATAGGGCATCACATTAACACTTGACCCCGTATCGGCTAAAACATAAACTGGTGTAGTCCCATTCACTTTTATTGGCAACACAAAATTACCCGGATCCTTCTCCTTCCGTGGCATGCCTCTAAACAAAATTCGATCTTGCTCCTCCTCAGTGAGATTCTTATCTTCCAACCTAGCCCTCGCTAGCATCACTGCATCCAACTTGTTACGGTAAAGCACATAATCTTGGAGTACCTCTATCACCGGTTTCTTTTCATTAATCTCAAGAAACTTTTGTTCTAGGTTTTCTAAAGTAGCTTCTTTTTGTTTGTCGGTTAAGGGTTTGAAAGTATTTGTAGTGGTAGGGGATGATGGTGTGTAAACATTTTTATTGGTTGTTGTGGTTGGGGTTAGTTTGTTTGATGAAGTTTTCTTCCGATTTGCCTTCCCCATTTTAACTACTTCCACCTCTTTCTCTTCCATGTTGGCACATACTTCCACTAGCATCTCGTTCACTCCTTTTCCTTCTTCCAAATCAGTTATATTAATCCTCATTTCTCCCATTGCAAAATCAACTTGACACTTGGTCGTGACAAGAAAGTCTCGACCAAAACATACATTAGGTTCATCCGCATTCCCTTCTTCTAACACAACAAAATCCGTTTCACAATTGTGTCCATGAATATTGACCTTAAGATTTTTGACCATCCTTCTTCCATATGCTTCATAGTCCAAATGTACATGACCAATTTCGTCAAGAACCTTCTCCAAAATGTAGTTTTCTCCATAAGCCATATTAAGTTGCGCGTCCCAAGCACTTACTCCTTCCACACTACAAGGCGTACCAAACCTCATTAGTGGCGAATCATACACCGTTAAAGGTGCTTGTGTGAACACTACGACTCTTCCATTCTTGGGAAGTTGAACCTTGTTTTCACCCGTTTCCTCCATATTAACCGTATCAATCCCCAAATCTTTCTTACTCTCTTCCAAGATACCTCCAATCTTTTCCAGTGAACTTCCGATATCCTTGAACATTTCATCCAAAGTACGAAGGTATTCCGAGATTCCGCTCAAACTATCCATACTAACTAGCTAAACTTGACAAAACAAAACAAAACAAAATCCGAATTATTAGCGTTAGAGTTAGTAAAAACAAGAACAAACTATAGAAACATATACTAAACAAGTTAAGATACTTAACAAAATTAAAAACATAAGTTAAAACTCAAAATCTAAAAATGATAAAAAATTTAACGAGAGCACCAACCGGATCGGTTGGCTCACCAACCGATTCGGTTGGTTGAAATAACTAGACCAAGTGATCGAACCGGATCGGTTGCGGGTTGCAACCGATCGGTTGGATCGACAATTTTTTTTTATATTAAAACAGAATTTTAATTGCAATTAAAGAATCATTAAGATGTACTAAACTCTAAATTAATAAAAACTCTTCATAAACCAATAATTAATAACTTAATATTAAAACCATTAAACTAAAAACTATATTAACTACCAAATAAAATCTACCATAAAAATTATTAAACCATATAACTGAAAAATTATTATCTAATCATTAACATTAAAACTGAAATTAATCTAAAACTAATTAACTAATAAATAACAAATGTAAAGAAAATATAAATAAATCTAAAAAATCATTAAACTACAAGACATAATCTGCAAATAAAATCTAAAATGACAAGTATTACTATAGGAACTATAACACAAATAACTAAGTAAACTAGAACCATGAAATCAAAAATAAAAATTTACTCAGTAACTCTAACTGGATTCGTTTGCAGAGCAACCGAAATGGTTAGCTTTTAACCAAAACTTTTTTTTTTTTTTTTTTTACTTTTCAACAAATTTAATTCGAATACTACCAATTTTACAGGAAATCAAAGAAAATCCCCGGCAGCGGCGCCAAAAACTTGATGTGTTTCGTGTAGTGCAAGTTTTAAAAATTTATAAACACGATTTAACCGTCTAATCTATTAACACATATGAGCAAGTATACTCGTCCGTGATAGCAAAGTTTGGTAAGTCGAGATCGTCCCAATGGATTTTGTGTTTGAAACTGTTTTGTATGAAAAGATTCTAACAAGAAAGCTTGTCAAGGCTTCCTCAAATAGTGATGTTATAGTGAAATTCAATATTAGGAAATATATATACTTGTGTGTAGTCTATAGTCAATCATAAATAGTATTCATGAAGGTTTGGTATATACACTTGATGTGATGCACAAATCATAAGCAAATGATCCCCAACCATGGTATATGTTTGTAAAAATCATTCTAAGAACAAAAACATATAGGTAATCCTTTCGGTCCTTATTCTAATGATTATCCTTTAGAAATTCCATTTGTTTGCAACGTGTTCTTATTAAATTTTTTCTTACGAATCTTTCGACCCTTTCGTGATGAAAATGTTCATAGTCTTGTTTTAATAAGCAAACATGGTGGTTGTCAATCACCATATCCCCATACTAGTTTGTCACTCAACTTTTTGGAATAAAACACAAGAGAAATCCTTTCGGTCCTTTTTCTTAAAACATGTTTTATCAACAAATCAAACCAAGACTAGTATTTTTCCAACAAACTCATTTAAACAAGATCATATATAAATGCATCACATTTGAGAACACTAATATGATTAACTACATCCCAACACACAAGTTTATCCCAAAACTACTCCATGATAATAATAATAACTAAACACAAATCATAACAAAGTAATTCCAATAATTCAAGAGAATAGAATTCCATAACAAAGTTCATAGAATACCTAAACTTTTGTGATTACAAGAATTAAAATTCATGGATTGTAGCAACCACGCGCCTCCAATCACCTAGATTCACCGTATAACTCCAAACTACTAAAACTCTGGATGAGAATTGTTCCCTCCTTGCTCCTGGACGTTTTTCAGTAAGAACTAAGCTTTTGGGCTGAATAATATGGTTGGTATTAGCTTAGATGTAAACTAATACAATTTTGGTTGTGTTACACCTAGTAAACTAGGACTAGGTTCATTATATAGCCAAATATGCTTGCTCAACTGACCAAAAATGTTCCCAACAAGTTAATATCAAGAAATGATCGGCCTCTAATGATAATGGGGAGTTAAGGCAACAATAAATGCAACTTTTTGTAACTGCAGTTCATGCAACCGGATCGGTTGCGATGGCAACCGGATCGGTTGCATTTTGACCAAATGCCCAACCGGATCCGGTTACGGGTCACGACCGAACGGCTGGGTGTTGCTGATTTGACTTTTTGTTGACTTTCTGCTTATACGCTTCATTCTTTGCTCTCGTTGATGATTTCCAAGGCAAAACTTGATCTTTTCTTGCTGTAGATACTTAGAAATCATTGTGCTTCCCAATCATTGAATCCAAAAGCTTCCTAGCTCGACTTCCTTCCTCGAGAATCTTCCAAATGTGCAAAAAAACTTCATTTCTTCATCATTCGTGATACCTGGCTACATATACATACACAATACGCATCTTTTGCACTATTGCAACAGTTATGAGTAAATATAGCCGATTATCATGCACAAAACCAACAATAATGCTGCGATGCATTCTTCAGCATCAGTGCAGCTGAGAACATCTTTCGGAGGCTCTTCCGAAACTTATTTGACCCTTTTGCTTACTTCCATAGGCTTCTTCGTGTTGTAGCTGGAGAAAACCGTTCCAATACCGAAAGGTGTTTGGAATTTGATTGTGGCATGTATAGTAGAGACAACGATGCCCATATTCTGCATTTCCGTTCTCCCTATCAATAGGTTATAGGGAGATTCAGACCTTACGATCATCAAAACCAAAGTTTCTGTTCTTTTTAGCCTTCTTTCTCCAATCGTAACCTCTAGAGGGACTTCTCCCAAGGGCCATGAGTGTTCCCCTGAGAACCCTACTAAGGGTACCTTCGAATCTACTCTCTTTGACCTTATCTAAGGCTTGAGCTTTAGAAAGCAACGTTCGTAGATCACTTCACAAGAGCTACCACAGTCTAAGTAGGCCCTGTTTACTTCGCTGTTGGAGATCAAGACCTTGATGACCACGGGGCAATTTGAAAGAACTTTCCTTGTGATTGAAGGAAAAGTGACATCTCCTGCTCCACATAATGTCTCCTCTGCTTCTTTCCTCTTTAAACCAGAGTCATCTTTGTACACCATGAGGATGGGTGCTTCGGCAGACGTGGTGTGTTTCCCCAACTGTGTGTCAGAGACCTTTTCTTTACCTTTCTTTATACCTTTCACCAAGTGTCCTAATTGGCAGGACTTCACGGCCTCTTCTATCTGTTTCTTGAGCTCTCTACAATTGTTGGTGTCGTGTCTGTAATCATCATGGAAGTATCAGTATTTGGAAGTATCTTTGGGCCTTCCTCTATTTGCCAAGCGAGGAGGAGGATCAAAGGTCTTTGCAGCCTTTTCCGTAGCTAGTATCTCCCTTGGAGATTTGGACAGATTAGCCAAGAGACCGTGGTTGATGTTTTTATGGTATGGTGTAAACATGTCCCTTCCTTTGTATCTGTTCTTTGACCCTTCCCACGAAGGATGCTTCGGGGCTTTGCTGTAATTTTCTTTATTTTCGACCGGAGCCCCGTTGGTAGACACTTCTTTGGCTTCGATCCAGGTGTACGCCTTCTCCACTAAACCCTTATAAGTTGCAGGAAGGTCAGTGGAGAGGAATTCAACCAAACTTCTGTTTCGAAGGCCATACACGAAACCTGATGATCACGCTCAGATTGTGCATGTTTTTAGTAGCGTTATGTGAGCTTTTATATTTGTTATTTGGTTATATTTGCGTGATTATAGTACTTAAACACATCAAAAGATGTTTGTCTAGTGTTTATAACCAAGTGCAGGGAAATGGAAGGAAAATAAAGAAATGTTCAGCGAATAGAAGATTCCCGTTTCAGTAAGCCTAAATCAGTATCTCAAGGACCTTTGAAGACCATAGTGATTGAAGAACCAAGTTCTACAAGATAAAAAGAAGAAAAGATCAAGTTTCCTTAACTCAGGAAATCTAACCGGATCGGTTGGAATATGACCATCACCAACCGTTCGGTCGCCACCCGCAACCGGAATGGTTGGCCCCTTTTGTAGAAGACCAACCGGATCGGTTGGTCATATGATCGATTCGGTTAGAGAAGCTGCATCTGCCAAATCTTCATCACTAAGTTTCCCATTTGCATCCAAACGATTCTAGGTCCTTCTCTTGGTGTATTCTAGTCCCTTCCTTACTCCTTGGAGGCCAAGTTCAGCAATTAATTTCCTAGGCTTTGGAATTAGTATAAATAGAGGCCATTTGTGAGCATATGAGACACACCTCAAATAAAAATCTCTCTACTCATCAAACAAAGCTTTAAGTTCTCAACATTCGTCATTAGAAGTCCAAGAAAGTTTGGAGTTCCAGAAGTTCCACATTTGGAGGCCAAATTGCCAAGAAGTCTACCCCAATACTTTGGGAATCATTACTTCACCATTTGTAATCTTATTCCAAACATTGTAAGACTTTTAATCATGTTTTCTAATGTTCAAAGTTCTGAGGTTATGTTCATGTTTGCTATGAGTGGCTAGTTTCTTTATACACTTGCTTAAATGATGTTGATTATCATATGATTAGTTAGTGATTATGTTAACATGTTTTAATTCAATTTCAAGTTGATTCTAAGTTCCAATTGTGCTAAAGTTTTGTAGTGACATTTGTTAATCAAGTTTGGCTAATTGATAGTAATCATTGGGGTCGAAAGAACTTATTGTTATTCAACTAGTCATAATCATTTTGTCTATGGATGATTGTTTTTACCCATTATTCTTGATTATACAAAGGAACTAAGGTGTGGTTGTAATAGAAACGCTTTTTGATTATCGAATTGGATTGGTTGGAAACATCTAAAAGGTCGTAAGATTAGTTGTTGAGAATCAATTGTAGCCTTTTGTCTATGATCGATTACCTTTTGTATTGACCATTTCTTAAGCAATTTGATGAAACAAATGGATGTTTTTGTGTTTAAGTTTATGAATGTAGACTTATGAAACTTGAATTGATCTTGAATTGATTGGTTAAATGTAATGCTTGTTTTTATGAACTAAAATCTTGACGAAGGTTTAACTTGTAAGAACAATAGATTAGTCTTCCAACTAATTATCATAACCAACATGTTAAGAGGTTAACACAATCACATTAATCTATGATATGAATCTAGTTTAAGCAAGTGTAGTTTTTAATCATCTGAATTTCATTATATCTATTTGCTTTGTTATATGTTTTGGATAGACTCTGTTAATTCAAACTTGTGTTTAGATTCACTCAAATTCCTGCGAACGATCCCGACTTACCTTCATAATCTTGCTATAACGGACGAGTATACTTGCTCGTATGTGTTATTGGTAATATTGGTAATTCACCTTTTATAAATTTAAAACTTGTACATACGTAGCACATCAAGTTTTTGGCGCCGCTGCCGGGGATTTGATTGTGTTTCAACAAGTTTTTGAATTTCCCTCAGTCGATTCAACCAAAATTTTTCTCTCAGAAACCTTAACCGGATCCGGTTGTCCTTCAACCGAATCGGTTACAATTTTACCCATAACCCAACTGGTCTAACCGATCGGTCGCAACCCGCAACCGATCCAGTTACCCACTCTGACCCATAAAATCTGTTTTCGTTGTTTGTCCTTGTGTTTAGATATTTCCTGGATTCTCTAGGACATTGTATGAACACTCGAGCAGCAAGAATAGAACCAATTACACCTCTTACCAACCCCGAACGTTTGATTCGAAGAAGAAGAAGAACACTTTTCATACCATTGGAAAATCGTGTACCAAGAGTACCAAACCCACTATTTGATAACCTCGTAGAAGCCAAAGTTGTTTATAACCCTTTCACCAATTTACCTTTTCCCATGGCGGACGATCAACCCATGTAGGGAACCAACCGAGCCGTAGCACCAACCCCTGAAAGTGCTATTGTTGCTGTCAATCTTGGTGACAACTTCACCGTGAAGGGACATCACCTTTCTATGATCAAAGACCGTAAATTCAATGGCCGTGCGCGGGCCGATCCGCACAAGCACATTGCCAAATTCATCGAAATTTGTGGCGTGTTCCGTTATGGAGACACCGATGTCAATGCCATCAAACTCTAACTTTTCCCGTCATCACTCGCCGGAGATGCTAAAGTATGGTACAATGAATTAACCCCAGGAATCATCAATACTTGGGAGGAGATGAGGCAAGCTTTTGTAAGCCGATTCTTTCCACCTGCCATGTTTGATCGATTAATGGGAGAAATTCGTGCTTTCAACCAAAACCTAAACGAATCACTTGTCGAAGCTTGGCTTCAAATGAAAGATTTGCTTCGTAGTTGTCATGGACATGGACTATCAAAAGGAACCATTATCCAAATCTTTTACCATGGACTAGATGAAATCTCTCAAGGCATCCTTGATGCTGGAGGAATTTTTCTCTATAAGACTCCCAACGATGCACATCAATTGCTCGAAGATCGAGTACTTCTCAAACTTGATTGGTCCAAAGATTCCAAAACTAAACCTCTCCGAAAAACCGTTGCTTTTGTCGAAAACACCGATACCTCAAAACTTATAGAGAAGATGGAAGCGTTAACCTCAAAAATCGACTCGCAGTACAAAGATATCAAAGATGAAATGAAGGAAATGCGAGACGCATGCAACAATTGTGGAGGAAATCATCCATCGTCCGAGTGCGACGATAAACCTATGGGTAGACCGAAGGAAGGAGAAGCGAGTTACGCTCAAGGAGGATACCGTGGAGGAGGATATCGTAGTAATTATTACAGTCGAAATTCTGGAAATTGGCAAGATCGCCGACCAAGGGATGACAACCGTGATTCTCAACCATGAACTGACGATCCACCACCACAAAATCCTGATAAAAAGATGGAAGAAACCGAATTCGATAAAACCATGAGAGAATTCGTGGCTGGTCAAAAATCAGCAAATGATTTTATCAAAAATCAATTTTTCAATCTCAAAGCCAAAGTTGAGCAAGGACAGAAAAATCATCAAGCATCTATCCAAGATCTTGAAAACAAGTTTGGCAGACTTTCTGACCAACATTCCTCTAGACCATCTGGTTCATTGCCAAGTAATACCCAATCCAACCCAAAACCATCAAATGATAAAATGCACCGTCCACCGCAAACAAGAAATGAGCATATCAATGTTGTCTTAACAAGAAGTGGTCTCTCGTACGATCCACCAACAAATCCTAATACTCCTGTCACCATTGATAGTGAGGATGAAACCGAGGAATCAAACACAACTCAAACCACCATAAAGAAAAACATTCCATCCGTCAAGGCGTATACACCAAAAATTCCTTATCCTCAACGCCTAAAGAAAGAAAAGATGGAAGAGTGTTATAAAAAGTTCATTGAAATAATCAAAGAGGTTAGACTCAATGTTCCTTTCGTTGATGTCTTAGCTGGAATGCCCAATTACGGGAAATTTTTGAAAGAACTTCTTAATAACAAGAGCAAGCTTGAGCAAATATCAGCAACTTTCCTTAACGAAGAATGCTCAGTTATTGTCCAAAACAAGATCTCACCAAAGCTTGGAGATCCTGGGAGCTTTCTTATTCCATGTACTTTCAGGAATAATGTTAAATGTGATGCTTTGGCCGATCTTGGTGCAAGTATCAATTTGATGCCTTATTCGCTGTATTCCAAGTTATGCAACAACAACCTAAAACCAACAAAAATGAGCATCCGATTAGCAAATCATTCCTATCAATATCCTATGGGAATCACCGAGAATATGCTTGTTCAATTCGGTAAATTCATTTTTCCCGTGAACTTTGTAATCTTGGAAATGGAAGAAGATAGTAAAGTTCCACTCATCTTAGGAAGACCTTTCCTAAATACCACCGATGCAATCATCAAAGTGAAAGGAAAAGAACTCAACCTTGGAGTTGGGGAAGATCGAATCACTTTTCTAATCGATAAAGCAATGCGCTACCCACATTCCAGTGATGACACTTGTTTTGACATCGATATTATTGATGAAGTCACTGATGAAGAATTAGACGCATTACTTAACGAATCCGATCCATTCATGAATACTTCTGAAAAAATCAATGAAACAGATTTTGACAAAGAGTTTGATGATTCATGAAAGTAGAATTCGAAGGAGATAACTCAGAAGAAGAAGAAATGGAGGAAGAGGAAGAAAATTTTAAAGAAATAACTTTCAATGACGAGATGCGAATTAAATCCTCTATCGAAGAACCACCCACAGATCTCGAACTCAAACCTCTCCCAGATTGATAACGCTACACGCGTCATTCGGGGTCAAAGGAACTTCCTTTTCTTTGAGCAAGTTTTATAACACCCTAGGCAGTGAACCTAATCGTTGTAGTGTAGTATTAGGGTAAGCCACGGGTATTGATATCGTTCTCTAGGGGAATAGGAATCCTAGTGAGAAGTTACTACGCTAAGGTTGGGGTTGAGGAAGATTATTTTTTATCTTTTTTATGTTTTTTAGGAAATTGAAAGGTACGAATCTCGGGGTTTGGATTTGGGGGTTGGTATTTCTACCGATTACTCTACTTATCTAATTATCTAATCTAAGGTGTATGTAGTCTATGTCTAATTATTGTGTGCTTGTATGATAGTTTAAAGATGTGTTTACTTAGGTTTTACTACTCCTTAATTATCTCCTATTGGTGGTTGAATTGTCACGTCCTTATTCTTAATTGCGTTGTGTGTCTAAAGTTGTAGGGTATGCGTTTATCCCTAACTCTTTGAAGTTACCAAAGGGTCTCGTCTACAAAATACCACTAGGGATCATTAACTCTTACTCTAAGGCCACTTTGGATAGTTTAGCTTACAACCGCTCAAGGTGCTATAACCTAAGGTTCACAAAGATTAATCAAGCATTAAGTACACAACAAATGACCTATCACATTACTAGATCATTAACAACTAAGATAAGAGACAACCAATCAATATTCAATAATTAAGTTTCATATTCCCTAAGCAAACACACAAGTAAATTAGCCGGATATGGAGAACATGCAAGCATACACACAAATAATCAAAGACATAATTGTATTAATGAAGTAAAACACTTATCTTGATGTAAGATAGGGTTTGGAACCCTAAAATACTATACAAGACAACCTTGGTCCGGTTTAGGTTTTTACTCCAAAAGACTACACACACATACTGAAAAATTTGGATTCTATATATAAGATTACACATGCGACGGCGTCACCTTATGTTTTGTGACGCCGTCAGATCGCCGTCATTAGGGTTTCGTCTTGGCCACGTTAGACTTGCGACGGCGTCACCTTGTGCTTGTGAGGCCGTCCTCATCAGCTTCTGACACCGTCTGGATCGAATCTAGGCCGCCTGAGTTGCGACGGCCTACTCTTTTATAACTTGACGTCGTCACTTGAAAATAAGAGTTTTGGCTTCTGTCCCGTCAAAAAATCCTCCAACGGCGTTGCAGTTAAGCAGTGACACCGTCACCTTGTGTTTTCAGCAGCTTGTGCGTCTCGATTCTTGACTTTGGCCATTTTCTTCGTATATCCGCGCCTTTTCGTCCAAATAAGTGCCATTACAGCAATTTGCCTTCAAGAGACCTAAAAAGTGAAAAGGAATGATATTAAGTAATAACGGATACAAAAGTGATCAAATAAGGGCTTAAACGACCCCTCAAAAAGGTACATTTTAAAACCTTATCACAGATCATCTTGAATATGCTTACTTGGAGGAAAACTCTCTTCTTCCAGTAGTCATATCTTCATTGCTCGAGGATAGTGAGAAAGAAAGTTTAGTTTCTGTCCTCAAAAATCATAAACAAGCTTTCGCTTAGAAAACATCCGACATACCAGGAATTAGTCCTAATTTTTGCAAACACAAAATCAATTTTGAAGAAGGGATTAAACCTGTGGTAGAACATCAACATCTACTCAATCCCAACATGAAAGAAGTTGTTAAAAAGGAAATCATAAAACTTCTCGATGCTGGAATCATTTACCCAATTCAGGATAGCCCTTGGGTAAGCCCTGTTCACTGTGTTCCCAAGAAAGGAGGAATAACGGTTGTGACTAATGTGCGAAATGAACTAGTTCCAATTAGAATTGTTACTGGCTGGCGCGTTTGTATTGACTATCGTAAGTTAAACAAAGCCACCAGAAAAGATCACTTTCCGCTCCCGTTCATGGATCAAATGCTTGAAAGACTGGCAGGAAATAAATTCTTTTGTTTCCTCAACGGATTTTCAGGATATTTCCAAATTCCTATCGATCCTACCGATCAAGAAAAGACCACTTTCACTTGTCCTTTTGGAACCTACGCATATCGGCGTATGCCTTTTGGTCTTTGCAATGCACCTGCGACTTTTCAAAGGTGTATGATCGCCATATTCCAAGACATGCTAGAAACCTCCATGGAAGTTTTCATGGATGACTTTTCAGTCTTTGGAGACTCGTTTGAAGCTTGTCTTTCTAATCTCGACAAAATGCTCGAAAGATGCGAAGCTGCACATCTTGTCCTTAACTGGGAAAAATGTCACTTTATGGTAACCGAAGGAATTGTGGTTGGCCACAAAATCTCCAATGCAGGAATGGAAGTAGACAAAGCAAAGTTCGATGTCATCTCTAAACTTCCACCACCAACTAACGTCAAAGCTGTTAGAAGTTTTTTAGGACATGTTGATTTTTACCGCCGATTCATCAAAGATTTTTCAAAAATATCTCGTCTGATGACAAAACTTCTTGAGAAAGAATCTATATTTGACTTCAATGCAGATTGCATAAAAGCTTTCAAAACACTGAAATCTCAACTTACTAGTGCTCCGATCATGGTTTCACCTAATTGGTCACTACCCTTCGAACTTATGTGCGACGTAAGCGATTTTGCTGTTGGAGCCGTCTTAGGCCAACGTGAAGGAAAACACTTTTGGCCTATATATTTTACTAGCAAGACATTGAATAGTGCTCAGCAAAATTATACCGTCACCGAAAAAGAATTACTGGCCGTCGTTTTCGCATTCGACAACTTCCGATCATACCTCGTGCTCTATAAAACAGTCGTTTTTACCGATCATTTAGCGCTCAAGTATCTGTTCACCAAGCAAGATGCTAAACCATGTCTTATTCGATGGATTTTGCTACTCCAAGAATTTGACATCGAAATCAAAGATAAGAAAGGAGCAGAGAATCTTGCCGCTGATCACTTATCTCGTCTTGAAAATCCCAATCTTGAGGAGTTAAAAGAAGAAGAAGTCGATGATTATTTTCCCGATGAAACTCTCATGACCATCGATGGAACTGACGATCCATGGTTTACTGACTTTGCGAACTACCTCGCAGGAGGAATTCTCAGAAAAGGTCTAACTCATGCTCAAAGAAGCAAATTCTTTTCAGAACTTAAATACTATCTTTGGGAAGAGCCATATCTTTTCAAAATGTGTCCTGACGGGATGATCCGAAGATGTGTTTCTGGTTCCGAAACCCGCAAAATTCTTGACGGATGTCATCATGGCCCAACTGGGGGACATTATGGTCCTTCCACCGCAGCTAAATTTTTTTTTGATGCTGGATTCTATTGGCCAACAATATTCAAAGAAGCACACACACTTGTTCAAAACTAAGACGCTTGTCAAAGAACCACCAATCTATCTCGAAGAGATGAAATGCCATTATCAAGCATTCAAGTGTGTGAGATATTCGATATTTGGGGAATAGATTTCATGGGACCTTTCCCTAAATCCCACAAATTCGAATACATTCTCGTTGCTATAGATTACGTGTCCAAATGGGCAGAAGCTGAAGCTTTACCAACAAACGATGCTCGTGTCGTCGTTAATTTCCTCAAAAAGCTTTTCGCTCGTTATGGAATTCCCAAGGCATTAATAAGCGATCGAGGAACCCATTTCTGTAACCAACAAATGGAGAAAATCTTGAAAAGATACGGAGTTCATCATCGATTAGCGACGGCCTATCATCCACAAACCAGTGGTCAAATTGAAAATACCAACAGAGCTCTCAAAAGAATACTAGAGGAAACAGTGAAGGACAATCCTTCAGTGTAGGCAAAGAAACTTGATGATGCTCTGTGGGCATTTCGTACGGCTTATAAAACTCCAATTGGCACAAGTCCTTACAGACTCTTGTATGGAAAGACTAGTCATTTGCCGTTCGAAGTTGAACATCATGCTTATTGGGCTCTCAGAAACTGTAACACCGATCTCAAAATAGCTGGAGAAAAGAGATTCCTGCAATTGCACGAACTCGATGAATTAAGACTCCGAGCTTATGAAAATTCCAAATTGTATAAAGCCAGAACAAAAGCTTATCACGATAAAAAGCTGCAAATTCGAAAAGAATTTAAAGCCGGAGATAAAGTTATGTGTTTTAACATAAAATTCAAATTCAAAGCTCTTAAATTACAACCAAAATGGTTTGGACCATATATCGTTAAACATGGATATCCATCAGGGTATGTCGAACTCTATTACAAACAGGGTGGAAGTTTCATTGTTAATGGGCACCGAATAAAGTTATATTACGACAAGGAGCAAACGAATGAAGTTTCAATTGCAACAGTTTCCTATGAAAATGAATTAGAAACTATCACCTTTGTAGCACCATTTCCAGGAAGAATCCCATAAATTGTTCCATGGAAACCATCTGCTGAGTTCGTCTGGGACGATATTGAAGCTACTGGTGAAGAATTCATGTACATCCCCGAACATTTCAAAATGTTCAAAGCTGCCCTTGCAGCCAAGTAAATTCGGGAAGATTCGAGTCAAGCTGATGACTCGGTAATAAATCAAGCGCTTCTCGGGAGGCAACCCATTTGTTTTGATTTTCTGTGGTCACTCCCTAAAGTTTAAACCTTTGGTTGAACTTAAGTGTGGGGGGGGGGGGTGCCACCTTTTAATAAAACCTTTTGTTTGTTTATAAGATTGTGTGCAGGTGATGATTTCTCCAGTGGACGCTAGAAATGAAGAAAGAATTTTAAGCTGATAAACTCGTTGTCATATCTGGTTTCATCTCTATTTTCCCTATTTCTATACTTTGAAGTTCATTTTTCGTTGAGGAAAATGTCTAACTTAAGTGTGGGGGGGGGGGGGGGTGAATAGGAAAAATTAGAGTTTTCATGCTTAAATTTTAAATTTTGTTTGCCTTGTGATCTAGTTGTTTTCACACTTTTAGGATTATCTATTAAAATAATTGGATCAAACCACTGGTAAAACTGGTAATATTTGAAACTTCGAGATGTGTTCTGATTACTATTGCAATCCATTCTGGGATCGATAAACATTTGCTAGCACATATTATACCCTTTCCACTAAATTGTGAGGATTTGAGCCTATTTCATAAATAACATACATCTTTTATGCCTGGATCTTTTGCTATGAGTGTGCTGGTGATTTTATTTATTCTAGAACTTGTGCTTGTAAATCATTACCAGACCGCAGCGAGATTTCATTCGTGCGATATAAGTGAATTCGTGTGATAAAGAGGCACCTTAGGATTTAACCCAAATGGCCTTCCATTTTACATCTAATGATATATTAGCTAGCCACATTGGTTAGTTAACCACCCACATGGACCCATTTGTAGTGCTCATTTTTAGCACTAGATACCCCTAGTTACACCCTCTAAGCCATCATTTTCAATTTTTGCTTCACCCATAAAATACAAAAAGATTTTACACTTTAAACCTTAGCCTATCCCGTATCAATGTCTAAACGGTTGGTTGCTAGTCACCAGGAAAGTGAAGGTTGTTCAAATGATTATGAGTACCACATTCTGTAAGATTGATTGAGCCATGCGTTATGTTATGTTCAAAAAAAAAGTTATGTGTTGAAAGTATGAAAATAATAGCCAATGTGCTATGATCGTAGAACAATTGTCATGGCAAAGCAAAAAGCTGTGGAAAGCGGAAAAGAAGAAAGCGAAGCTATAATCATTTATTTGGTTCGTGGAATGTTTGGTAGCTAGCAACACGGGTATTAGACTTGATTTCATTTTTATTTTAACACCAATTTCATAAACATCTCCATGCCTTATCCATACCCTTAACCCTAAGCCATATCATTATAACCCGAATAAAATCCCTCTTTAGATGTTTTTACTTGGTGCTCACGCCACGTCGATGGAGTTTTGTTTCTTGTATAAGCTTATGGTAATAATCTAATCATGACTGAGCAATGAGCGTGATTTATCTTGTTACTCCACTAAAAATGAGTGATTGAGTGAATTATATTTCGTTCCTTTTTTGTGAGGTGTTTTGAAATGTTAATCATGCAAGAAAATCATTGGATATTGTCAAACATCTTGATGTTTCACCTTTATAGAGCATAGTTGATGAATCCTCTCTCGTATTTATATTTGGTTGATTTGCATCACATTTTTCATAATCACGATCTTGTACCAGTGGATGTTTTTCTTAGATTTTCTTGAGGGCAATCAAAGTTTAAGTGTGGGGGAATTTGATAACGCTCAGATTGAGCTTTTATATTTGTTATTTGGTTATATTTGCGTGATTATAGTACTTAAACGCATCAAAAGATGTTTGTCTAGTATCCAAGTGCAGGGAAACGGAATGAAAATAAAGAAATGTTCAGCGAATAGAAGATTCCCGTTTTAGTAAGCCTAAATCAGTATCTCAAGGACCTTTGAAGACCATAGTGATTGAAGAACCAAGTTCTACAAGATAAAGAGAAGAAAAGATCAAGTTTCCTTAACTCAGGAAATCTAACCGGATCGGTTACAACTGTAACTGGATCAGTTGGAATATGACCATCACCAACCGTTCGGTCGCCACCCGCAACTGGAATGGTTGGCCCCTTTTGTAGAAGACCAACCGGATTGGTTGGTCATATGACCGATCCGGTTGGAGAAGCTGCATCTGCCAAATCTTCATCACTAAGTTTCCCCTTTGCATCCAAACGATTCTAGGTCCTTCTCTTGGTGTATTCTAGTCCCTTCCTTACTCCTTAGAGGCCAAGTTCAGCAATTAATTCCCTAGGCTTTGGAATTAGTATAAATACAGGCCATTTGTGAGCATATGAGACACACCTCAAATAAAAATCTCTCTACTCATCAAACAAAGCTTTAAGCTCTCAACATTCGTCCTTAGAAGTCCAAGGAAGTTTGGAGTTCCAGAAGTTCCACATTTGGAGGCCAAATCGCCAAGAAGTCTACCCCAATACTTTGGGAATCATTACTTCACCATTTGTAATCTTATTCCAAGCATTGTAAGACTTTTAATCATGTTTTCTAATGTTCAAAGTTCTGAGTTTATGTTCATGTTTGCTATGAGTGGCTAGTTTCTTTATACACTTGCTTAAATGATGTTGATTATCATATGATTAGTTAGTGATTGTGTTAACATGTTTTAATTCAATTTCAAGTTGATTCTAAGATCCAATTGTGCTAAAGTTTCATAGTGACATTTGTTAATCAAGTTTGGCTAATTGATAGTAATCATTGGGGTCGAAAGAACTTATTGTTATTCAACTAGTCATAATCATTTTGTCTATGGATGATTGTTTTTACCCATTATTCTTGATTATACAAAGGAAATAAGGTGTGGTTGTAATAGAAACGCTTTTTGATTATCGAATCGGATTGGTTGGAAACATCTAAAAGGTCGTAAGATTAGTTGCTGAGAATCAATTGTAGCCTTTTGTCTATGATCGGTTACCTTTTGTATTGACCATTTCTTAAGCAATTTGATGAAACAAATGGATGTTTTTGTGTTTAAGTTTATGAATGTAGACTTATGATATTTGAATTGATCTTGAATTGATTGGTTAAACGTAATGCTTGTTTTTATGAACTAAAATCTTGACGAAGGTTTAACTTGTAAGAACAATAGATTAGTCTTCCAACTAATTATCATAACCAACATGTTAAGAGGTTAACACAATCACATTAATCTATGATATGAAACTAGTTTAAGCAAGTGTAGTTTTTAATCACCTGAATTTCATTTTATCTATTTGCTTTGTTATATGTTTTGGATAGACTCTGTTAATTCAAACTTGTGTTTAGATTCACTCAAATCCCTGCGAACGATCCCGACTTACCTTCATAATCTTGGAATAACGGACGAGTATACTTGCTCGTATGTGTTATTGGTAATATTGGTAATTCTCCTTTTTCTTGATGTTGTGCACTGTTAGGTGCGTTCTTGTAAACTTTTTCTGTCGGCTGAAATGTGATCTGAATTTGGCCTTGAGATCATCCAAATTCACAATGCTACCTGGTTTTTGGCCATTCCACCATATACGAGCAGAGTCTCGTAGGGTATATGTAAACATGTGGCAAGCAACGGGCATAACCCACTTTTGCATTATGATAGCCCCTTCGAACAAGTGTAAGAAGTTATCTGGGTCCCCCTTCCCATTATAAGTACCAATATGTGCGGGCATTTTCAACCCATCAGGCAAAGGGTAGTCTTCTATCCATCTTACGAAGGGTGTTGTGGAGCCCATGGGCTCCGAATAAAGGCAGTTATAAGGTGGCATGTAGGTAGGGGATTCATTATACGGGTTATGATTTGGAGGTATTCCAACAGGGTTTTGGTTAACATATTGAGGGTAAGCAGTACGTATATAGGGTGGGTGACTTCCGACAGGGTACGAAGGATATACCATAGGTTGCCCGTAGGGCATGCTTCCATATGGTTGAGTAAAACTGGGGTTGCTAGCCTGCCCATTAGGTGGGGGATAGACCCCTTGAGGGTAAGATTGAGCCTGAAAAGGAGGGTACATACCATGAGGAGGAAGATTTCCTCCTCCATTCATTTGAGATGGATTGCCTTCTACGCCGGATGCATGAGAAGGCTGCAACGGAACCCCTGCCTCAGTTCTTCCCAGATGAGCTGCCAAAAGTGGTGGCAAATTAACCTCCGGAGTATCCCTTCGGTGACTCCTTCCATTGGAGCCTTCTATCGTTCCTTCCCTTCTTGTTCGAGCCCTCTCCGGAACATCTTCAAACCAAACCGACCTTCCACTTGGCCTTTGACTACTCGGAGACCCTATCCTTAGCACTGAGCGTGTAGCCCTAGGAGCCAAGGGCCTAGCCTCCATTTCCAACTCTTCGTCATACTCATCGCTTGAGTATTCTAACTCCCTACACATCTCCACATTCCGAGCTTGCCTCCTTCGAGCCCTCAGTAAAGATTCTAATGCTTCGACAAACGCTGGACTGATTACCGGTTCAGGGTTAGCCGAGGTTGAAGCATGGTTGTTGGGAGTTATTTTAGGGTGAGATCGTGTGGTAAAGGTGGATGCGGTTATATTGGGAAGGTTGTTAGGATCATTGACTGGGATTGGTGTCAAGGTCGAGAAACCCGGAGGGGGTGTATCCTCTCTTCCTTGATTCATGCAATGAAACTAGTGAGAGTGATTGACT
The DNA here is from genome assembly GCA_019973895.1 of Chrysanthemum seticuspe. Taxonomy (NCBI): domain Eukaryota; kingdom Viridiplantae; phylum Streptophyta; class Magnoliopsida; order Asterales; family Asteraceae; genus Chrysanthemum; species Chrysanthemum seticuspe. Next base: position 321,648,894 of record BPTQ01000007.1, on the reverse strand, counting down.
GGGTGTAAGTTTGGAATAACGAGACCAATAGTAGCGGGTCCCACAGATGGCGCCACTGATTGTACAATAATTCGTACGAACAGGCCTTCGATGGTGATCGAAGGGTATGAGGGGTGATATGCTTGCGCCAAACTTGTAGTCAATCTGCAATAAGAAATAGTAGACACTTTGTTAAGTGATTGCGCAGGGGTTGGGCCCTGCGAACCACCTCCGGCGTGAGAGTAAGTATGTGATATGTGTTGTAAATAATATGGAGTATGTGAAATACTGTGTTGAGTGAACATACCATTTAAATGACTCGTCCAACCTATTTATAGGTGAAGAAAATAGCTTGGAGAGTGTTAACACACGTTTAGGAGATCATGGGGGCGTCCCCTGATTTGTAGTAACCGCTAGGGCTTCATCCCCACTATCTCGGACTTGGCGGGGAAGCTAAGAAAATAGTGGGAACGTGGGGGAAGAGACCAAGTCAAGGTTCTTCTTTGTCTTGGCATCTTCAAGAGAAGACACCGAAGGGCATAGGCCTTCGGCTGGCGAATTCCCAACTGGTAACCATGTCAATGATGAATGGTTTTACGCCACCAATGACTTATAAAGAAAGACTTGAGTCTTCGTAATACAAATTTGACTGATGCCGAAGGAGGGTCCTTCGACCTGATCGGAGGGTACGTCATCAAATAGTATGATAGTTTTTACTCGTCACAAGTCATATGATGATATATTCAACTTACTATAATATGTCACTGGAATCACATTATAAAAATATATCAGCCCTTATTTACTACTTGATTAATCTAATAAAGCCGAGTAAGTAGTTTTTTATATGTGATTTTATTGGTCTATTAATACACATCCGTTCTTGATTTTTAAATTGTGTCGATGTCATGTATATAATGGTGGTGGTTGTGTGGCGGCGTTGGTCGTGTGGTGGTGATGGAGGATAGCGCAGGCCATTATTTGCAAATTAAAAAGATTAATTATGACATATAAACGAGGGTATATTAGTCATTTCACTGCGTTTGACCTTGACTTAACGAAAAAATTAACGCTCGTTAGCAAAAAGTGATTGTTTTGCAAAAAACGTAAACATTAGTGGTTTTTTTGCAATAAATTTTCTCTCAGTGTAATCCTTGCGTTTTCGTGAAACATTAGGGACCAAATTTGCAATTTACCAAAAGTATATTATTATTAAACTTCAAATTTAAGGTCTGTATTTGTGAAGTTAGGTAAGTTACAAGGACTATTATGTAACTTTTCTCATGAGGATAGATCTCATAAAATATAATAACAAGGAATGGCTATTTATGTAACTTTTTATTATCACATGGTCTATTGTAACTAACTCAAATACTTTTTCGGTAATCGCATGAAAAGCGTAGGGATGATTTTTGCCTTTTCCCTTTTATTTTTACTGTTCATCAAACAGTAAAATCCTTGTGGATTTTGTTTATATTTAAACTTGTAGGTTTTTGTTAAATTATACTACTTTACATTTGTTGGGATCCCTTGCTACAGTGCAATGCTACAGTGCACTTCTACAGTGCAAAAATACGTGGCCTTTTTACCCGTCCTTTTGGGCGGAGCCCCATTTGGTTAACCCGCCGTTTTATTCATCCCTACTTATATCTCTCCTTTTCATCTTAGATCCGTCTGGGTATATCTCCGGGGAAAAAACCCGGCGTGCCTTGATCCAGGGAAACACTTTTGTGTGTTCGTACAGCGGTTGGTGAGAGGGGTACAGTGATCTGTACTATGGAAACAATATTTTTATCTTTTTTGTGGATCTCCGTTGGCCACATGCCTCTGGCTACAGTTGTGATTCTCTTTTGGTCCATATATTTGGTGTGTTTGGTGAATCTGACGCTGGCGTTACCAATTTCAGTTATTGATTATCAAAAACCCTAGCTGCAACCCTAGCTGCATATTTGCTAATTTTGGAGAAACGATTAAAGGTTTGATTTTTTTTCTTTCTTTAGGGCTTATTTTACTTCATTATGGTACTTGTGGTATACTGTCTTTAGGTTCGGTTATGGGTTATTTTAGGTTTATTTAGGGTTTGGTGTTTCTGCTTGCCATGTCTTAGATAAGGGTTACGTATGCCGATTATCAATTATCAAAAAATCTGATCTGTGCCTTTTAGATTTGCAAACATTGATACAGCGAGTCATGTTTTCCACTTTTCTTTTTAGCCTATTTTCTCTGTTTTTTATACTTTGTGAGCTATGTTGTGTTTACCTTTCATTGTTTTTTGAAGATTGGATACTTGCTGTGATGTTTTTCATTCGCTTTCTGACTAGGTTTGTTGTGGTGAGGGTTTAAGGGTTTTTTTTTTTGTTTTTTTTTTATTTTTTTATTTTTTTTTATTTAAAGTTTGTGTATCAGTTTATTTATCATAGAATTACGGCCTCCTTTGATACTGCATGTTGATTTAGTCAGTGTAAAAATAAAAAAGTCTCTTCATGTTGGTCGAATGGGATGTCATGTCTTATGGTTAAACACTTTCTGCGGATTAGATTTTGATTAAATAGTACACATACTAAAAAGATTTTGTAGGTTTGCAATGCTTTCAGGTATTGCTGTCGCGGAGTGGGTTTGCTGAGGTTGCATCAGTTTTAAACACCGTTGCTAAGAAATCTCACATTTTTGCCATACTTAACTTGGCCGGTAAACATGCTTTCGGTCGTGAGTTAGCTTTGCTGAAAAACATGGTTTGGCAGGGTAACCATATGGTTGCAGCCATGGTGTTTTTTAGTGCGACTACCATTTGGATAAGCAAAGACGAGCCGTTGTGACCAGGGATGAATTGAACGGGTTGGTTAACCTGGTGGCCTTCCAGCCAAACAGGCCGGGTAAAAAAATAGCTTTCCTTTGTATTGATAGCTTAAGCGGGCCTGAAAACATGTCTTGGCAGGGTAACCAAATGGTTGCAACCATGTTGTTGTTCGAGTGCCAATCAAATTTGAGCCTGAAAACATGTCTTGGCAGGGTAACCAGATGGTTGTAGCCATGGTTGCAGCATGACGATGTTTCTTTTGTGGCTGTTTGAGCCTGCAGCTGCTATAACTATGGCCATTGTTTTCAATACGTGGCTCCACCTATGTTTGGATCATTATATTGTTGAATAATTTTCTGGAGATATACCTGGTTAGATCTAAAAGGTATGAGCATAATAGAAATTATGTTCCGCACTTTTGTTTCTGTCAGTTGGCCTTTTGCGTTGGGGTTGGTTAAATATGATTTTCTGAAACTTTCATTTCATTCTTGCAGATTACAAATGCAGGCAAGGCTCCCATGAATGTTGATTTCTGTGATTGCATTTTTTGCCATTCGTGCAACGCTGAAAGGTCGGCCTTTGTATTCCTTTTTCGAGGCTGTGATGAATTGGGGTTCATTCAGTAAACGTGAGATGGCGCGTATCTTGGAAGGGTGACAGGCAGCTGTTGCAGCCATGGTTGGTGTATCCTCTTTGCTTGAATATTCACCCATCTGAGTCGTGTGTCCAGCAAAATTCTCACACCTGGCTGAAAAAGCGTACCCAACAAATGTAAAAGTATATAATATACAAGTACCATATAGCATGTCATGAGGTTAATGACGTAATGATGATGGGTTTCTCCATTGATCTGGTTCGTTAGACGTGATTTAGCACCCCCTGTCTGTTGGCGTGGCACCCACATCCACATTGCGCCTGCAGCCACGGCAAGCTTCTGATGCCGCTGTGATGTTCACATTTCTGAGCGTCTCAATGCCTTATGAATATTATTTTACCAGGGAAACTTTTTTCCCAAGCTTGTTTGGGTGCAGGGCCATCGGGTTAACCGTCCCGTTCTATTCATCCCTACTCACATTGCCTCTTTTTTTAAAAGATACACCTCGGTATATCTTCGGGGGAAAGACCTGCCATACTTTGATTTGGGTTTAATGTTAAAGTCAGATGCAATCGGATGTTCTTCATGTTGTGACCTTTATGAGTGTATTGTAAGGTGACAATGCCGATGATGATAGTTTCTAAGATGAAAAGGAGAGATGTGAGTAGGGATGAATAGAACAGGCGGGTTAACAAAATGGGCCTCCACCCAAAAGGGTGGATAAAAGAGGCCACGTATTTTTTCACTGTGGCTAAGGTATGCAATAGCATACAAACCTCCTACTCTTATATGGCAAACTTTTAGTATAAATGTAAAGCCAGCCAGCGGGTAGATGCAACATATTTTGCACACCGTTCTAGCAGTTACTGCATATAAGGGTAATGTATGTTTTAGAAGGTTTGTCCAGCTTTTTATGCTGCACACTCTTGCATCACCTATCTTTGCAATCTTATGACTGTCGCCATTGCCACCTTCAAAAAACTGGTGCATTCATATTTTAGGTGTTAAATAAGTAGATGTTGCTTATGCTTGTTGAAATGTTACTTATGGTTAGATGTTGGGGCCAATAAATCAGCTTACTACTTTGATTTGGGGTTTAATGTTAAATTCAGATGCGATCGAATTTTCTTCATGTTGTGACGCTTATGCGTGTATTGTAAGGTTATAACTTCGATGATGATAGTTTCCTGCATTTATGTATTTGGTGAGCATGCTTCATAGAATCCCATGTTTTGGCAAGGCACCCTAATACAAATTGTGGTTTCAGCCATACTGAGTCTCTGGTACCGCTCCCATATTCGCAGGTCTGAGGCTGTATAGATATTAAAGGGCATAATAAACATTCTCGCTTTCAATTCATGCCATGTCAGTAGACAGTTTTTAAAAGACACAATAAATCAAGTGGCGTGTTCTTCTTTAAAAGCCACTTCTCCACAGATTATGCCGGCTTTGCTAGCATGTAGTCCTGCGAGTGTATGAACTTTGCTTATACAGTATTCCATCTTAGCATTCAAAACTGAACATTCATTTTTTCCCAATTGAGGTATGTCCTTGCACTTCACTACAGCGATTACAATGTCTTTCAATGTATCATTGTGCATGCTAATTATTTTTTCTTATTACTGTTGCACTTCCTCAAGCACCCATACGTGTATTGTTGCAGGTTTTCCAAGCTTTGTCGCATAGATCCGGTGGAAAAGGCATTATTGGTCAATCGATAAGTGATGAGACAATGGAAAGTTACTTTTTCTCTTCTCTTTTCAAATTCAGTTTGTAAATTTTGATTGGCCTGTTTGCTTTTTCCATAAAATTTTCGGATTACCGAAGCACATCGTCATGCTGTTTTTTTTTATGGAACAGGAGAGCCTATATATGATACCACATCTTCATGCCATCCTAGAAAAAGAGGTGGCCCGCAAAAACAGATGGCCAGGAACTTAGTTACCATGCGCCGCATATCTGGTTATTCGCAAAGGTTGGCTCTCTTTTATTTTCCTCATTCTCGATGTGCTTATACCTATTGTGATGTTTACCGTGCAAACATCCAAATGCTAATATCGCACGTTTTTTTGTGGGTGTTGTTGAAAACCGGCACATGCAGATTACAGGGAGCCACATAGATTCAGACAAAGGTGGTGATATCAGTGGAGTCTGTGTGACAATGGGTAATCCTTTCTACCTGAATTTCCAATGATTTTTAAAGTAGTTGTGTTTTTTTACATGTTTTTCTCATGTTTTGTTTTTTTTCCTTCAATGCAGGCATCCTTGCTAATGAACATGATAAGCCAAATGTGAAACACCATCTTAACTGTTACATAGAAGGTGCATGGTGAAGGAACACCTCTGGCACGATTAACAACGGAAGTGTCCACCGTCAGTCTGCAGCACCCGGTGTCCACCAATGGAAGGTCCGTTAATGTGGTTCGTTTTTTGCACAGTCCTATAGTGTCGATCAACGAGTTTCTCATGCTATTTTTTAAACTAGGCCATGGTCAACTGTACATGATACCAGATGGTCATACCAAACTCGGAAAAGAGCGAGTATATGTAACTGGTGAGTTTATCCCAGTAATGTGGCGCCGATAAAGTATGACTATACTATATATTATGTTTGGTATTTTGCTTTGCATTCATCTACCCTTTACATTTAAGCTGCAGGTTCAAATGGCATAATTTTAAAACTTTTAATATTTAGCTTTGTTGGTCATACACTAACAGTAAACTTATTATAACATGTTGCGGATTGCACTGCGAGCGTACCGAACCACTTATGGAGCAAGCCCACTGGAGCGAGCCACTTATGGAACAAGGTCAAGCGTCACAAAATCAGTTTAAGAGTACATGTTTATGGCGCCATCATAGCAACACAGCTAGCTATGGGATATAGCAAACACAAGTATGGTCAAGCAAGATTAATATAGCAACATAAAAGTTTGGCGCATTGAATTCTGAAACATAAAAAAAAATAGATAAATTGTTCAAAGGAAAAAAACATAAACATTAGCGAGACTTGGTGAAGACACACTAGCGATCCTACCTATTCACACCATCACTTAAACCCAAAAAACACTTTGGAAACACCGAAATAAAGGATGCCAGTACACCATTCCCTTCAACTTCTCGATAAATGACAAAAGCTCCTCGCTTTTGCTTCTTCGTGACATTGTTCAGGATATTTGCAGCTTCGCTTAAATTTTTAGTTTGCAACTTTTTGAGCTCTGAGATGCTTTGCACAGAAGAATCAAACGGATACAAGAGTTCCAACTCTCCAATCACCTAGTCCCGCTCAGCTACACGAGCCCTAATGTCTTGAACCTTTTTCAGCAGTTCTGCTTCATCCACCATAGTCATGCTCACTTCTCTTCTGAATCGAACAACCATCATATCCTTCACAAAGCTAGACCCAGCGGCAGCAGCAAGCTCTTCGCAAAAAGGCATAGGTGTCTTCAGTTTTTTTCCTTTATATGTTTTTTTATTTTAGGTTTTGGTCAGATTTTCTTTTGTGTGTGTTTTTGGGATGGTATGTGTGTCTTTTAAAGAGCAAATTATGGGTGGGTTATTATTGCTATGATGTCATAGCACATGGCTTATTAGACTTTTGATTTGACTGCCACTATAGAGCCTCCAAATGCAATGGAAAGTAATTATGAGTTTTGATTCCCCATAAACAACCATCAATTAGGCATCTTTTGCCATGGTGACCATTTTTTCACATATGAACTGCCAAAACAAATGAATTTCATCTTATGAGAAAAAAAAGAAGCAAAAAAAAAAAAAAAACAGATTTAAAAAAAATATATTTTTAAATATAAAATTGCGCGCCAAAAAAAAAGGGCGGGGAGACAAAATGGTAAAAACTAAAAACATGGAGGTTACAAAATTAAACCATTGTAGGTAAGGAATAAAAACTGATATAGCTTAAATGCACGACGCTCAAACAAGTTCAGATCATTTGTTTTCTTGCAATCCAGCTTTGTTTATTGAATGACACGTCAAACATAGGATCATTTGTCAAATTTATAGATCATCCTAGATCTGGCATACCATTCAATCAACAAACCTACATTGCAGGTGGACAAACAGTCTATACTTGGTCGGTTGATATGTGTTGTTACATCACAGCTTCCACATACGAATATATGTCGCGTCATATGGATAACAATTTATACTCCCTTTTTCATTGCAGGAGGATGGTGAAAACAGAAAGAAAAATGTCATTTGCAGAAATATGTATTGGATCACTAATTTAACATAGTAAGCCAGTTCTCATGCATACCATTATCCTATAATTTGCAAAAGTGAGAATGGTTAGTTGTTGTTTATCAGTGTGCGATTGTTTTATCAGACCATGTTAAGTTTCTTGGGGTATTTTTTTAGTGATTGTGTTGTTCCTTTTTTTTAAATTCAGAAAGACACTATCCGCCGTACTATGAATGCCAATGAATGCTCATCGATCAATGCGACTCACATTGGTTCTGAACCTGAGGCTACTAAGATTTTTTAGGTGACTAAAGATGCTCACATCGGGATGGCTCCTGCACATACGCCACCTTATCACATAGCAAGGTCTTTCACTGCTGAGGTGAGTAATCTGTCTTGAAAATGTGTTCATAGTAATGACCATGGTCAATGAGTGCGTTCTGATGCTTCTTTTCAGTGTCTGCTTATGAACAACAACCATCAAATTTTGCCATGGTTTGTTTTTCCACTCAACCTTTATTTAAAGGATTGAGCATTTTTTGAATTTAAAAATATGTTCAATACTTTTAGTGCTAAACTATGATACACATGCACAGCTTAAGAATTCTTTTGTCAATTGATCATACATATTCATGGTAAATCCAATCAGTAAAACAGTCTTTGGTAATAATTTTTTAGCCTCACCTTATTGTCGCTGACCTTCTACATATATCATTCATAACACACATAAGTGTTGCACGCATAAAAAACATAAATAATTTGTACTTGCAAGATATTCAGTATCCCATAAAAGGAACCCAACACCTGCCTCCACACATTGTCCAAATAAAACACAAGTGACCCAAACATATCATTGCTTTTCTCCATTACATAACAAGACATGTATCAACAAAATTATTAAACCACAAACAGACGTAACTTTTATTCATAGGCAACATAAGTTACAGGCATACCAACATAGATTAACAACACCCTATTAATCTAACACATAACACCATAGCATTAAACATAAAGACCATAGCACAACCCATCATACACACACACAAGATGCTACCCTAATCATGCAACTCCATTGTAAACACATGACGGGTTTTCTCAATACGCGCTTGCCTAGCCAAATCAAGGACCTAAATCAGTGCAGCGAGAATCTGATGGTCCCTATCCTGTGCCTCCTCCAAGCATTCAACACCGTCGTTTGCAGCATCATCTAAGGGATTCAACCTACTCCCCTCTTCCAGCAATTCAGTCCTCCTATGCATACGATGACGAACATCATCGCATTTCTCTCCAATCAGCATGATGAACCCCTCATTCTCACCTTACTCCTGTAGAAACAGGAACTTAAACGCATTATGCAGCTCATAAGAACCGCATGCTGCTTTCAGCTGATCAATGTTTGGGGTGGACACCATTTTCTTAACAGACTTTGACAAAAACTCACAACGTAGAAAGGCAAGTATATGAAGCCAGAAAAAAAACACCTTATATAGGCAAACAAAACCCTGTAGCACTAAGTTGGTGTAACCTAATTGGTACAGTGTCTCATTACTTATCATTCCAATGCAGATTCCCAAACAAGCCAACATAGAAGCTAGCTTGACCTAAAAGCATCTTAGAATAGTTCATGAACTAACCAATAATCTAAGATTTTAGTACTGCACACTAAAGTGCAACCTCTGTGGTGTCTACTTTAATCATTTTATCTGCACAAATTCCCTTCATGAACCAGACACTAATCTAAAATTTCATTAACTATTACTCATATATGATTTGTGTTGGTAGTTTCTCAATGGCTTAGATGCTTTTGAATAAAACTGTAAGAAACTGGGGCATCGTATTGTCATTGAAAATTGCATGTGCTGTTACGCTTATCATCCCGGATGTACTTTATCCAAATGTTGTTTCTTTTGGTATGCTGCAAAGTTGCAGTTACACATGTGTTTGGTGCAATAATTAGCAGGGTTGTTTATGACTTTCTAGCTGCAGAAATTTGCGCGAAAACATTGTATTCTTTTGTGTCAAACTGAGACAAAAATTATAGCATGTTTGCATATCAAGATACTTCTAATTTGTGGTATGCAGTTACTGCATATAACTTTAATTCATGCTTTACAAAGTTTGGCCGGTTTTTTATGCTGCAAATTCTTGCAGCATCCATCCTTGCAATCTTATACCTTTTACCGTTGCTATCTTCGACAAACTGGTCGTTCCATATTTAACGAAAGCACCCGCGACAACGCGCGGCCTCGAAACCTCGTTAAATGCTAAACAACGAGCGTATTTGTTTTCATTAGTTTAAACATGTAATGTAAATTTTTTGAATACCAAGCATAAATAATAAAAGTGTAATTAAGGCACAGTGAATTAAAACATTTATAAGACACAAATAACACATTGTTGGTTATTATTAGTTGACTAAAATAACTTAACCTACCTACACTAGAAATAAAACGAATTAGATAAGGTGTAATATTGTTATTTAATGCTTATGCGGCAATTTTGAATAAAAAATTAAAAAACTTAACATTTTTTAGCAGAAAAGCTTTAAAGTTCTTTCTTCAAAAGTGGATGTGGCACACAAATAATCCAAGGTATTTATAGAAAAAACTCATTATGGGTGGTAGAAGAGTGTGGATATTATATAAAATAGAAATAGATAGATGCATTCATTTGTAAAAGAAAAAAGAATGCAAGATCAAAAAATGCTAGTTTCATATAAGTGTAATAAAAATAAGGGGGAATTGCACATATATTCTTGCAAAAGCTCAAAATTACGTATGTATTTAACTTAAACTTATAATTGCATATATATCCTTTTAAAAGCTTAGAAATTGCATATATATCCAACTTAACTTAATAATTGCATATATATCATTTCTAAACCTTCGTAATTGCGTATATATCCTTCTAAACCTCTAATATATCATATATATCAAAATAATTATTTAATATAACTTTAAACTCTAAATTATGATAATTGTAAATTTAAAATGGCAACAAACACATTTGTTTTAAAGGTACGATGTCCCGGGGTTCAAATGAATGACCAAAAACAATATATCAAGAAAATGTTTAACCTCACGAAAAAATTCACCTTATCTCATATCTAATACCAATACATGAAATAAACTATCAAACATATCATGGTTGTTAAATAATATACATCACATACAAAAATGTGTTTGGAATGAAAGCGTACATACTACTGCCAACAAGATTATAAATAAAGAAAAAATATATTTAAGAAATTTTTTTCATATAATTATAATTGTTATGTATTCGAGAGTTGCAAATTTAAATTAAATATTTATTTGGATATATATAACATATTTAAGGTTTACGAAACATATATATGTAATTCTAAGTTTAGATTGATATATATGCAATTTTTAAGCATTTGGAAGATATATATATATATATATATATATATATATATATATATATATATATATATATATATATAGGGAAGAGATCCAGTAAGAAGAAAAACTAAAATAAGAAGAATAAGAAGAATTTCTAGCCACACATTTCAAATAGGAATGAGAAATTTAATGAGAGATATATCTATTTTTGTAGGTGCATCTGAAATTAGTGGTTGTGGTTTCTTCTTATCATTCTTATTTTAATTTTTCTTCTTATTTGATCCTAACTCTCTCTCTCTCTCTCTCTCTCTGTATATATATATATATATATATATATATATATATATATATATATATATGTGTGTGTGTAATTAAAAGTTTAAGTTGGATATATATGCAATTTTAAGCTTTTGCAGGAATATATATGCAATTCCCCTAAAAAGAAAAAGAAAAATAAAGATTGATTCTTCTATATATATGTAATTAATGAGTCTATGTTAATTTAATTCTTGAATTTTTAGTTTTAGGATATGATATAAATTATTTGATAAATCTCGTCAAAGATAAAACATTTTTATTTATCAATCAACAACATATCATACAAAATAAACATTTACTTAACATTAGTTTAAACACATAGACTAAGGATCAAATGAGAAGAATCCTTAAAATAAGAAAAATGAGAAATAGCTATAACTACACGTTAGAGATGCATCGATTTTATTTAAATGCATCCCTAATCTTTTAGATGCATCACAATATATTTTCTAGCTAAAAATTAGATACATATACATATATTAGATACATTTCATCAAGTTATACAAATCATATGTATTTTTCGTCCACTCCGAGTCAAATTTGTTGCTAGTACTACTGTGACAACTCGTAATTTCAGGTCATTTTATAAAGTTTAAAATTTTCACTATTCATCTCAGGAATTTACTATTCACCGGTTACTATTCAAAATTTTACTATTCACCATTTTCGAAGTCGAAGTAATATTCTGAGAACGTATTTCAAAATTTACTAATCACGAAACACTATTCATTCCCGGAGAAAATCACGATTTATGAGTCACTATTCATCATTTATCGTAAACTAGGTTTACGAGTATCAAATTCGCGTAACCTTAATGGTTTAGCTGCGAATTCATGAACATATCATCAAGGACATTTCATATAGACTAGATTTAGTCTACATATCATCAATAACATCATTTCATATCGATTCATGCATGGTTTTGCATTTTTCATAAAACGTTTATTTTCCTATTAAATAAACGCTATCGCGTAAGCATTATTTTGAAACATTGATCCGACACTTCCAAAAATTATCCTAATATATTTTTATACTCATTTTAAGACTATAAAAATTATATTATTAGTTTACCCGATATTTTCAATTTATTTTGTATATAAATTGTTATGTATAAAGATTTACGACGGTTTTCGTAAATTCAACACGATAAATATTTATTCATTCAATTCTTGCGAGAAATGTATTTTTATAATTTTTTTGACTTCAATACATTTTATTTTGTCCCGTTGAAATATATTTTTAGCTAACGTTACACTAAATAATTTATTTTACTTATCAATTACACACAACATTTAACAAATTACACATTATACATACACTTAAATACTTTAACTCATTGAAAATACATCAAACCCCCCCCCCCCCAAAACATCACATGGCCAGCCAACCCCCCTCCTTAGTCACCACTTGTTACAAAATATCTCACTAGATATTAACTTAAGATATCTCTACTCTAGATATTATTTCATTACACATACACTACATACTTACAAGGTGAAAAAAATATTTCCCTCTCCATCCTCTCTACCATAACCGGCCATAGTGAAGAAACATAAAGAAACCATAAATTTTTGAAGTTCAAGTATTAATCAAGCTCAATTAGTGATCTATTTCAAGGTTTTGAAATAAAAACCTAAAGATTAATTAAGGTTTCATCATTTTCTTCCACAACATCATTCAAGTAAGCATCTCATATTCATTTTCATCTTTCATATTTATTTCATATTCATTTCATCATATTTGAGTAAAACATGCATGTTACATATGAATTTATACCACTTTTGTTGTTTTTATTACTTATTATGTAATATAATTATCCTATAATGAATCCCTTGAAACATATCACTTTTGGTAATGTGTAGGAACCCGTGACACCCTAAGAAGGTGTGTGGTAGGATTTGTATAGCTTCGGAGTTGTTTTGAATTGGTTAGAATAGGTTTTGCGCGAGAAAAACTCATTTCGACAACTATTATTAAGGGTCTGTCCATATTTTGAAAATCTGGAAAATCTGACAGTAGATAAAATTTTTTGGCCTAGATATTTAGAAAATAAACTTTAAAACGAAAACGTGGCCGCTTGAACGGATTAAAACGGAGCTATAATGAAGAAGTTATGAATTTTTCAAGTTTGACGACGAAAAATATTTGTTTCAGAAAATTCAGCATGTAATCTCGACTTTTTACGAGTCAAAAATGAGTCTTAAGCGTTATAAAATGTGTCGACTTATCAAAAATATATTAGTATACTTTGATACGAAGCTAAGGACATATAAAACGTAGAAAACGGACTTGTAACGATTAAATTATACACGTTTTCACAAAGTTGCCGTAACTTTATGATATAAGAAAAACTACTAAATTTCTAATAGACAAGTATTACGGCAAAACAAGTGACCATGTTGAAGGTCGTTTTTAACATTAATGTAAAACTTTTTATAAAGTGATGTCCTCTAGTAAAAGTAAGTTCATCAAGCATATTTTCCGAAATGTCCAACCGTTCGTCAAGCGGAGTTGTAACGAATAAAATACGGTCACTTAAACTTTGCCGAAAACCACCCTTAAACGATATTTTGGACACAAGTACCATACTTAACCGATATTTTTCTCCATGATCGAGACCTCTAGGATGAAAACTTAAATGCTAAAACTTTTAGATAATGATACAAGCTTCCCAAAACCGTTGAGTTCGTTTCCTAACACTCGACGTGCACCATTTTACGACTAGCTTTTCGAGGCCGTTTAGTCACTTTCATGAAAATTCCAATGACATTATTTTACGACGAAAAGTTATAATTTCATAATAAATCATTAAATGATTATCGTAAGATATCATTTCAACGTAAATACTTGTAAAGTATTTTATAACATGACGAGATGTCATAAACATATATTTCGACGATAAATTCTATTTTCAAAAGCGTACAAGTGGTATAGATTACATGTGGATTTGCATGCACGACATTGTTTCATGATTTACATTAGAACATATCATTCATAATAGGTCACGGTCAGAGGTTGCACCTCATTTCAGTATTGCCATTACATCATCATTATCATTGCAACAGGTGAGTTTTCATAGCCCCGATTTATTCAAGTTTTTACTTATTTCAAACCTACGGGGGAGAATACATTGTACATCATTTTATTACGATACCAAGTATATCAAATTCATTACATTGCTTAAGTTACCTCATTGCCAGTTAAATGTCCCCATTTCATGAACATGAACCGTTAATTTCATAGAAGTGTGGGTGAGTGGATAGATCTATCGAGGGTGACACCTCCATCCGGGTTGGTGGATTCCAACCGGACGGATGCATTTCATTTCATTATTATTATTTGAGTTGTTTGGAAAAACACTCTATTGGGGCGAACATCAGTCAAGCTTCGGTGTCATGTGCTTAAGCAATTGTATCATTTTTGTGACGACATTGTCATACATAATTTATACTTGTGGTAGTCGTATTGAACATTTTCAACAACTCTATGAACTCACTCAACCTTTGTGTTGACACTTTTAGCAATGTATTTTCAGGTAACTAAGGCATTCACTTCATGGCATGCATGTGGACATATCATAGAGTCGCGGTGACGACGCGTCTCACATGGGATTTATACACTTTAAAAACATCGTTTGACTTGTACCAAACTTATTTTCCGCACATAGTAACTTTCATTTGGGACCTATCTTTGTAACTCTGAATGTTTTTATTAAATCAAGCGATGTATTTTCCAAACGACACTTAAGGTCGTTCAATATAACTGTGATTGTGATGCTATGACAGTCATCCCCCAGGAATTCCATTCCGCTGCAAAACAGGTAATTTGGGGGTGTGACAGATTGGCATCAGAGCTTCGGTTATAGAGAACTAGGTTGCATCATTGACCCTAGACTATAACTACATCATCATAGCATCTCATCATTTCATCATAAGTGCATAGTCAATATACATGCGATTTCATACGCACATTTTACGAGTTATTTACTTTCATTTCAAAATCGATTGTCACATAGATGCCTTCAAATACCCATCCCATCATACTCACATCACTTTGACATGGAGAATGCCCTGTCATTCCCTATCACAATTTTAATATCAGTTGACTCAACACCGATAACATCAGATGACGAGACCGAACCCTTTTAGGAGAACGAAGTTGCACCTACACCATCACGATCACCATTGATTCACTGTAGGATCAGGACAATTTTATCATTCTGTTGGGACAGATCATACCATTTGGTAGGACTTATAGGCTTAGTCCTAGTGGACCTATTAGGATGCTTACTACAAGGAAGATAGTAGTATTTCATTCACCATCATCTCCTAACTTACCACTAGGATTTCCATCATCATTATCGTCATCATTATCATCTAGAGCATCATTCGTACCATCATATCTCATATACACTACTCATACATATGACTTGCAGCTTGGGAAGCGTGCATGATTTGACACACCATTATCATTTATCACTAAGACTATAGACACTACATCATCTCATAGGTTTGAGGACTGTGAGATTTCTAGGGCTATTGCTGCTAGACCGCCTACTACTCCTACACTAGAAACACAATTTGATCATCAACAGGAACATATAATAGGTACTTTTCAACCTTATGTAATCTTTATCCCTTATTAACTCCACGATAATCACAACTTTTGTTTATTTCATTCCCTATTCCAATTGCCCAATTTTCAGTCATTTCGCGACAACACATCACTATCTTGCTAGGGGTTAGGCCAACTTTATTCTTGACCAATTAGAAGACTATTACCACTCTATGA
Organism: Chrysanthemum seticuspe; assembly: GCA_019973895.1. NCBI lineage: Eukaryota > Viridiplantae > Streptophyta > Magnoliopsida > Asterales > Asteraceae > Chrysanthemum > Chrysanthemum seticuspe. Next base: position 321,632,855 of record BPTQ01000007.1, on the reverse strand, counting down.
GGTTCTCCCATGTATCCTACAAACCATTCCTCAAATTTTATTTCAAGTTATTTTGCTACCATTTCATGAAATTATTTCTTAATTTTATTTCAAGCTATTCTACACTATCTTAGAAACATTGTTTCATAAAAGTTTTAAAACAAGTTGTTTTGTTACCACCCTATCAATTGGTTTTCAGTCATTTTATCAACGATTTAATATCATCATGCGAAACGATTTTCATGTTACTTTGAAAAATTATTGAGCCATTATCTTACAAAACAAAATGTTGAATACCAACTAAAACTTCGGAGGAACATAATATCATTTCAACAAGACCAAGCATCACATCATTTGTCCTCGATTATACATGGCTTGATCACCTATGTATAATTCAGGAAGAATTATGTCATGAAAGTAATAAGCATCATTTCAAATCTCTTAAAACAATTTTCACTCAAAAGCAAAGCTTTGTAATCAGAGAAATTATTCATGAAAATTTCTTTTATTAACACTCTATAGAAGCCTACGCTATTCATTCCTCACTCAACCGATAGGTTAGGATTTGACGAGTGACCTTTTTAGGAAAGGTTTCCTATACAATCTATGAGGAGGATTCCTCGATACAAGAAAACAATGAAAGGATTTCGGAATTTCCAACAAGGACTAGAAGTAGGTAGCGAGATCTTTCAAAACTTAACAAAAATCTTAAGACATGATGAGACATTCCGAACCACTATCTTTAGATTAAAAGCCAAATTACATCATTTCAAAAGTACTAAGCTAGACCGAGTTACAAGATTTAGTACGAAGCGAATACACACTAAGCAACACTATAGGGAGAAACCAAGTCTTCTAATCAAGACTATAGAACATTCCATTAAACATGGCCTCAACAATATGTGAACTTCCCTACAATGAGTTGTCCTTAAAGGAAAATTTAGCTAAGTTAAGGTTATTGATATAAACTTCCCCTAAGGCATTTTGTTCTCTAGAAATTCCAAGTAACTTCACTTCTATATCAAGAGATGCAATAGGTCTAAACATATCGGACAAACAATGACTCCCCATCTACAAGTGAAATTATAACAAACATTCTTCGACATAGTAGGAGCTGCTATCTATTTTCTTGCTAGCATGATAACAATCTAAGTAATGGAATATTTTAGAAGCACTCAATATCGGAACAAATCTTGAAAATCAACCACTACACCACATCACTTAAATATTTAAGGTTTTGTGACTTGACAACATATAGCAGGGAAACACTTCGATAATCAAACAATAAACATTTTAGTCATGGAGACTAAGCACCTTAGGCAAGGAAGACTCAAGTCATGACATCCGCTAGAATTAGAAGCGCAAGGAATCACAATTGTTATCCATAATCTATTCTTTTCAATAAGGTCCTTTTTGACAGATTTAACATTTTGAATTTTGGCAAGAGACATGTGGTATCAATTCCAGTTGTACCTATTATAAGCTATTCGATTCACCTTAGGCTCCTGATTGTCATTTCAATCTTCCCATGGAACCTACTAGGACATGAGTACCGCCTATTATCCTCAGCTCAATGGTTAGAGTGAGAGAACAATTCAAACATTTGAAGATATGCTCAAAGCATGTGTGATATTCTAGAAATGATTAGGTAAATCATTCTTCATCGACCCAATTTGCTTTACAACAATAGTCAACACATGAACTTATTGACTACACCAATTGAGACACTCTAAGGTTGAGGTGTCAATCACTTATTCACTGGTCAAAATCAGGAAAGTCCAACTCACTAGTCAATGACACATTTATGAAACAACACGGAAATCGTACAAATCAAAAATCAGTTACAAATAAAAACATATAGCTAGATAAGCTATGTCGATATACGACGCAAAATTTTGGAAGTATGTTCCATAACTCACAAACCATTAGAATTTCAAGTTGGCAACAAATTTATGTTCAAAGTCCCGTATTGGAAAGGCGTGGTACGATTCAGAAAAACATTGGACGACCCAATGCGACTCAAATATCCTCACCTTTTCACAAGTAACATTGTAGAACCTAACATGGACTGAATTCAGGGACTGAATTCCTTTTTGGTAGGGCGAATGTGACAACTCGTAATTTCAGGTCATTTTACAAAGTTTAAAATTTTCACTATTCATCTCGGGAATTTACTATTCACCGGTTATTATTCAAAATTTTACTATTCACCGTTTTCGAAGTCGAAGTAATATTCTGAGAACGTATTTCAAAATTTACTATTCACGAAACACTATTCATTCCCGGAGAAAATCATGATTTATGAGTCACTATTCATCATTTATCGTAAACTAGGTTTACGAGTATCAAATTCGCGTAACCTTAATGGTTTAGCTGCGAATTCATGAACATATCATCAAGGACATTTCATATAGACTAGATTTAGTCTACATATCATCAATAACATCATTTCATATCGATTCATGCATGGTTTTGCATTTTTCATAAAACGTTTATTTTCCTATTAAATAAACGCTATCGCGTAAGCATTATTTTGAAACATTGATCCGACACTTCCAAAAATTATCCTAATATATTTTTATACTCATTTTAAGACTATAAAAATTATATTATTGGTTTACCCGATGTTTTCAATTTATTTTGTATATAAATTGTTATGTATAAAGATTTACGACGGTTTTCGTAAATTCAACACGATAAATATTTATTCACTCAATTCTTGCGAGAAATGTATTTTTATAATTTTTATGACTTCAATACATTTTATTTTGTCCCGTTAAAATATATTTTTAGCTAACGCTACACTAAATAATTTATTTTAGTTATCAATTACACACTACATTTAACAAATTACACATTATACTTACACTTAAATACTTTAACTCATTGAAAATACATCAAACCCCCCCCCCCCAAACATCACATGGCCGGCCAACCCCCCTCCTTAGTCATCACTTGTTACAAAATATCTCACTAGATATTAACTTAAGATATCTCTACTCTAGATATTATTTCATTACACATACACTACACACTTACAAGGTGAAAAAAAATATTTCCCTCTCCATCCTCTCTACCATAACCGGCCATAGTGAAGAAACATGAAGAAACTATAAATTTTTGAAGTTCAAGTATTAATCAAGCTCAATTAGTGATCTATTTCAAGGTTTTGAAATAAAAACCTAAAGATTAATTAAGGTTTTCATCATTTTCTTCCACAACATCATTCAAGTAAGCATCTCATATCCATTTTCATCTTTCATATTTATTTCATATTCATTTCATCATATTTGAGTAAAACATGCATGTTACATATGAATTTATACCACTTTTGTTGTTTTTATTACTTATTATGTAATATAATTATCCTATAATGAATCCCTTGAAACATATCACTTTTGGTGATGTCTAGGAACCCATGACACCCAAAGAAGGTGTATGGTAGGATTTGTATAGCTTCGGAGCTGTTTTGAATTGGTTAGAATAGGTTTTGCGCGAGAAAAACTCATTTCGACAACTATTATTAAGGGTCTGTCCATATTTTGAAAATCTGGAAAATCCGACAGTAGATAAAAATTTTTGGCCTAGATATTTAGAAAATACACTATAAAACGAAAACGTGGCCGCTTGAACGGATTAAAACGGAGCTATAACGAAGAAGTTATGAATTTTTCAAGTTTGACGACGAAAAATATTTGTTTCAGAAAATTCAGCATGTAATCTCGACTTTTTACGAGTAAAAAATGAGTCTTAAGCGTTATAAAATGTGTCGACTTATCATAAATATATTAGTATACTTTGATACGAAGCTAAGGACATATAAAACGTAGAAAACGGACTTGTAACGATTAAATTATACACGTTTTCACAAAGTTGCCGTAACTTTATTATATAAGAAAAACTACTAAATTTCTAATAGACAAGTATTACGGCAAAACAAGTGACCATGTTGAAGGTCGTTTTTAACATTGATGTAAAACTTTTTATAAAGTGATGTCCTCTATTAAAAGTAAGTTCATCAAGCATATTTTCCAAAATGTCCAACCGTTCGTCAAGCGGAGTTGTAACGAATAAAATACGGTCACTTAAACTTTGCCGAAAACCACCCTTAAACGATATTTTGGACACAAGTACCATACTTAACCGATATTTTTCTCCATAATCGAGACCTCTAGGATGAAAACTTAATTGCTAAAACTTTTAGATAATGATACAAGCTTCCCAAAACCGTTGAGTTCGTTTCCTAACACTCGACGTGCACCATTTTACGACTAGCTTTTCGAGGCCGTTTAGTCACTTTCATGAAAATTCCAATGACATTATTTTACGACGAAAAGTTATAATTTCATAATAAATCATTAAATGATTATCGTAAGATATCATTTCAACGTAAATACTTGTAAAATATTTTATAACATGACGAGATGTCATAAACATATATTTCGACGATAAATTCTATTTTCAAAAGCGTACAAGTGGTATAGATTACATGTGGATTTGCATGCACGACATTGTTTCATGATTTACATTAGAACATATCATTCATAATAGGTCACGGTCAGAGGTTGCACCTCATTTCAGTATTGCCATTACATCATCATTATCATTGCAACAGGTGAGTTTTCATAGCCCCGATTTATTCAAGTTTTTACTTATTTCAAACCTACGGGGGAGAATACATTGTACATCATTTTATTACGATACCAAGTATATCAAATTCATTACATTGCTTAAGTTACCTCATTCCCAGTTAAATGTCCCCATTTCATGAACATGAACCGTTAATTTCATAGAAGCGTTGGTGAGTGGATAGGTCTATCGAGGGTGACACCTCCATCCGGGTTGGTGGATTCCAACCGGACGGATGCATTTCATTTCATTATCATTATTTGAGTTGTTTGGCAAAACACTCTATTGGGGCGAACATCAGTCAAGCTTCGGTGTCATGTGCTTAAGCAATTGTATCATTTTTGTGACGACATTGTCATACATAATTTATACTTGTTGTAGTCGTATTGAACATTTTCAACAACTCTATGAACTCACTCAACCTTTGTGTTGACACTTTTAGCAATGTATTTTCAGGTAACTAAGGCATTCACTTCATGGCATGCATGTGGACATATCATAGAGTCGCGGTGACGACGCGTCTCACATGGGATTTATACACTTTAAAAACATCATTTGACTTGTACCAAACTTATTTTCCGCACATAGTAACTTTCATTTGGGACCTATCTTTGTAACTCTGAATGTTTTTATTAAATCAAGCGATGTATTTTCCAAACGACACTTAAGGTCGTTCAATATAACTGTGATTGTGATGCTATGACAGTCATCCCCCAGGAATTCCATTCCGCTGCAAAACAGGTAATTTGGGGGTGTGACAACTACTTTGCATCGTTTGCACTTCAAAATCACTTTCGAAACTAATTGTGATGCATCTAAATGAATTATAGATGCATCTCATTCAAGTCGATGCATCTCAAATATGCAGTTATAGTTATTTCTCATTCTTTTCATTTTAAATTTTCTTCTCACTGGATCCTTACACATAATGTAATTTTTTCCAATTTTAAGCATAACTAGAATAGGTGTAACTAAGTCACGTGATTTAAGAGCATTTATGAGACAAAGATAACACATTGTTCGTTAGACCAAAATAACTTAAACTAACCTCCACTCGCCATAACACGAATTGGATAAGGTGTGATATCGTGATTTAATGCTTGTGTGCCAATTTTGAAAAAAAGAATTCAAAAAGTTATCATTTTTAGTAGTAAAGTTTTAAAGTTCTTATTTTAAAACTGGCTATGCCACTTGGTTCAAGGATATGCCAAGATATTTATAGAAAAAAAATCATTAAGGGTGGTGCAAAAGTGTGATATATTATATAAAATAGATAGATGCATTCATCTCTAAAAAGACAAAAGAATGAAAGATTAAAAATGTTAGTTTCATATAAGTATAAAACGAAAATACAGATTGATTCTTTAAGGAAACAATAAAACTTCTTTAATATTTCTCATCAAACATAAAACAGTTTATGTTATCAATAAACAGCATAACATAAATAAATAAAACATCTAAAGTTAACATTAGTTTAAACACATAATGTAAAAAATTCAATATTAAGCATTAACAAAAAAGGTGTAACTAAGTCATGTGAATTTAAGACATTTATGAGACAAAAGTAACACATTGTTGGTTATTAATTGACTAAAATAACCCAATTAGATAAGGTTTAATATTGTGATTTAATGCTTGTGCGGCAATTTTGAATAGAAGAAGTAAAAAACTTTATAATTTTAGCAGTAATGTTTTAAAGTTCTCGTTTCAAAACTGGTTATGCCACAAGACACAAGGATATGCCAAGATACTTATAGAAACTGTAACACCCTAGGCAAATCTTACATCGGCTGTGGCCTGAAGAAATGCTGGGCTCATAAGATAACATTCGTCTTAAACGCGTTTTGTGGTCTACTGTGGGTGCAGTTCTTAGGAACTGACAGTTAAGTGTGCTCATATAAGAGTAGTACTGGCTTGGGTGACATGCCGGGAAGTCTTCACATGAGGCCACAAAAACAAAGCCGTGAGCCTGCGGGTAAAGCGGACAATATTGTGGTCTGAGTAGGCGGGGTGTTACAAGTGGTATCAGAGCTAATCCTGAGTCGTTCGGGATGGTGGGGCAAACCTCATCGAGGACGATGAGTCCCTAAGGGGGTGATTGTAACACCCTAGGCAAATCCCACATCGGCTGTGGCCTGGAGAGATGCTGGGCTCATAAGATAACATTAGCCTTACAATGACACAACACGTTTTGTGGTCCACTGCGGGTGGATTTCTTAGGAACTGGCAGTTAAGTTTGCTCATATGAGAGTAGTACTGGCTTGGGTGACCTGCCGGGAAGTCTTCACATGAGGCCACAAAAACAAAGCCGAGAGCCTGCGGGCAAATCGGACAATATTGTGGTCTGAGTAGGCGAGGTGTTACAGAAACAATTGATTGGGATGGTAGAAAAGTGTTATATATCATATAAAACTAGACGATACCTGCGCATAGCAATGAGATTTTATAGCGACAGATCATTTTGAGTTAAAAAAAAGTTTATGGGTTATAAACGAAAAATAATAAAAGTTTGAAGATTTAGGGATTAAACATAATGTTTTGAAACCCGTTCCGGTCGAAAAATGGGTCAATTTAAACCGAGTCAACCCGACGGGTTGGGTCAAACCGGGTCAACCCACCGGGTTTAAAGCGTCTCAGGTCAACCCGGTTTTCGATATGTATTAATAGTTTTCTTTTGAAATATATGTTTTCAACATTTCTTTTTTTTTTTTAATTTCAACTTTTCACTTTTTACTCTTTGGTTTTTCCTTTATATATAGTATAGCAGGGTATCCGCGCGTTGCGGCGACGGGTACCCTGTGACGAATAATCGGAGAAATAGATCTTGATGAGACCGGATTCACTAGTTTGTATCGGTTTTAACGGGGTCCTCTTTGGTTCGTTTTCGGATGCCTTTTATTGGTTAGCCGAACATGTGGCGACACCCGTTCCTGGTTGAACTCGTTGGTCCAGTCTGATTTTTAAAACTATATGTACCATCAACTTGTTAGCTTGTACGAAGCTTTGTGTGTTTTATTAATTTGTATAATGTATTTAATAACATGTACTTTTTATTTGAGAGTTTTTAAAAATTACATAATTAGTGTGTTTAATTATTTTATATTTTGGATTATGTTGTAGCTTGTTTAAATTGTACATTGTGAAAATTTTATTGTACTTTTTAGTACGGGGTGTTTTAATTGGTTGTTTTTAATTTGGTAGATATGCTTTTAATTGTTTGTACAATGTAAACAAATTATTGTACTTTTAAGTAATGATGTGTTTTAATTAGAGTATTAATTATACCATATATTCTCTCACGACTTTCAACATTTCATTTTTCAAATTTTGACCATTTTTCTTTTATATGTAGTATAGATAGATGCAATCATCCGTAAAAAAATAAAAGAATGAAAAATTAAAAAATGTTAGTTTCATACTTTCATATAAGTGTAATAGAAATGAAAAGGAAAAATGCAGATTTTATTTTCCATGTATGTTAATGGGTCTATGTTTAATTAAGTATTGAGTTTCAATTTAAGGAAACGACATAAATGCTTTCCTCAAATCTCATCATAAAACTGTTTTTGTTATCAACCAACAACATATCATAAAAAATAAACATCTAAACTCTTCTTCTACTTTTTTTGAAAAAATAAATGAATATATTATTCCAAATCAAATTTATACAATACATACTGCTAGAATTAGTGTGTAAGGGCATTTCCCAAACACACTAGACTGTAAAACAGCAAACATACAAACATAGAATACTAGCGGTAACAATACAGGACCAACTATCTAAGAAAGATAACTAAAGCATATCACCTATTAACCATTGCATCCAAGGATATCCTAAGCTAACTTAGCATACCAAATACACCAGACACCCTCACAAATGGTAACCAAGAAACTGAGACATCAGGGCATTATCATAGGCATAACATCACTTAGAGAAAGCTCACCAAGCATGGCTTGTACGTCACTACATATTGTATCAAAACACACACAAAAATATAGAAGTTTTGAGATAGAAAGAGTAGCGAGGTAGAGACACGGTAGCGAGGTAGCAAGAGAGAAAGTGTTAATACAAATAAAGCATAAAAACGTTTATTTATATTTTACGATCTTCTAATGTTTTGTCGATAACAAACGTAAAATCCACAAATAAAATACGTAAATGGTTTGAGCCAATAATTTACTAACACACTTACATTTTCATATAAAGCACTAAACAAGTAATATTGTTTACATCTTATAGAAATGCATACGTATAACAACTAGTATTTACATAATATGAAAATGTGCATATATATATATATATATATATATATATATATTGTAATGGGTAAAAATCTAAGTCCTTGACCCATTGACTAGGTACAATGAATGTTGTTCGGTAAAACAAAAAATCCATTACCATAACCATGGAGCTTGATCCATAACCCATGACCCATTGCATGACATCATGCATGAAGTCATGTTGGGTATTATTCATGATCCATGACCCAATACTCATGACCCAATATCTAGATACATTGCATCTTGTTGGGTATCCATAATTCATTACCCATAACCCATAAACTATAACCCGGTTTGCAACCCAAAATCCAGACTTAAGCTGACCCAGCTGCCTGATCCCTTGGATTGCACTAGCCGGATCTCTCAGGGGAGGGATCTGTAGGAACCGTGGAACAGTAGAGAAATTTGCCTATAAATAGTGAACCATTTCTCACTTGCTACTGACCCCTTTACACATACTCTCTCTTAGTATTGTAACATCTCTAACCTCAGATTCAAAGGATCTTTCTATGTAGTTTTGTGTTTGTTTGATTCTCTAGGTTCCTCTTAAAGGCGAGATCACCACTTTTTGAAGACGTGCAAGCTCAAGGTCATGAGTTGCTAAGCTTCGTCATCATCAAGACCATTGAAGTGTCTCTTGTTGATAGTTCTTTTCTCCCTCCATAGAAGTGTCGTGTTGAAGGCATTAGTGAAAGGTGTCGAAAGGTCGTGTTGAAGGCATTAGTGAAGGGTGCCGAAGGGTCGTATCGAAGGCATTAGTGAAAGGTGCCGAAGGTTCGTGTCAAAGGCATTAGTAAAAGGTGCCAAGGGTGTACATTCGATATGGTGCATCAATGTACAAGGTAGATAGTTTGGGTTAAAGGATATTGATATCCTTATGATGTTGTAATAGGAAGTATGTCTCCTTTGGGTTAGTTGTGTTGTGTTGGGTAGTAGTTCCTCCTTTGTAATGGAACTCGGTATCTAGCCTTGTACCGGATAAAGCGTAGGCGACGTTGTGATAGGTGTGGTTCTACCTCGTGGAAGAACTCGGTGTCTAGCCTAGTACCGTATAAATAGTAGGCGACGTTGTTAAGTCTTCTCCGCCACATTAAGGAGCTTATGTTGTGTCGTGCTTACGAACTCTCGAGTAGGGAACTCGGGGAGTGGAGTAGGGCAAGGAAGGTGTCCTTGTAGCCGAACCACTATAAATACTCGTGTCGTGGTTTTGTGTTCCTTGCTCTTTATCTTTGCATTACTTGTTTATATGCTTATCTATCATCATCCAACACACACTTTAAATAGATTGACATAAGTCGATCTAAATAGTTTAAAACGAAGTTTTAATCGTTAAAACTATTCAAACCCCCTTCTAGTTTTCCACAATTGGTACCAGAGCTTCATCACTAAGTTTCTTAGAGTATATTGCACTTTAAAAACATGATATGATCCGTGTATGATTGAAAACTACAAAGAAGGAAACTTTCTAAAAACAAATACTATGTTTTAAGAACACTTTTGTTGGATGTTGATTGGATGACAACATCAATTTTTTTACATCTTATTTTGTCTTACAAAATGCACTAACCTTTCTTGTCATTTTGTTTAGTTAACCTCATATTAAGCAAGTATTCAGAATTCCTTGGTAATAAGATAACCTTTTCAAAAAGGTTATCTTAACATACTACCAACTAGATCTCGAAGAAACCGGAGCTGTCCATTGATACTTTTTGTCAAAAGTAAGGGACACTCAAAATTGCATTAGAGGTATAATTTTCATAATAATTATCTCTAAGTAACATTAGCTAAGAATAAGTATGCTTGCATATCACTAAATCGAAACTTGTATGGTTATATTAATTTTTCTTTATTTATTTAAATTATATGCTTTTGTGATATACGTGGCTTCATTAGAAAACCTTTGTGCATGCGTGTTGTCTTCCGTCTAAACCTAGGTATATCAATATGTGTTATCTTAACCTAAATCCTAAAAATCAAATCTTTCTAAATACTAATAAAACAAGCCCCAAATCTCAAAAATTCCTCCTTCGCCATAAAACATCCCCCGATCGTCCAAATACCACCAAACCTCATTTTTCAAATCTTCCACTTTCAAAATACCTAACATTCAAACTTCATCTTCTCCTTCATCTCACCTTGAAAAATCAAAACTAAGGAATATTTCCATCATCATTGTTTACATCGCCTTAGTGCTCATCATCATAGCACTCATCACTCTCGTGTATCCCATGATCAAAGAGGGAACTGACAGAACCGTGGACCTGGCAACAGAAACTCATGCAAACATAAAAACCACTTCATAAAACTTACCATAAAAGGGAAAACCCTACTAGAATATTAGAACAAAGTAAGTTAATTATCATTGTTAATAAAAATAGAATAGTTAATAAAAATAATAAAGTGATCATATCATTTCAACATTAAAAGGATTGAACTAAGATATCATCAATCAAAAATGTTTTCACCCTTGAAGCGTTAATTTGTCCTAACTTACTTTTGTAAATTATTCATTTCATGCCTACAGGTATCATCATGACTCATGAGTATGAATTCGATCATCAACTCACTTGTGTCTACATTCCTAATATTTCTCTTGAGCCTAACATACCTGGCAATCATGTTCGTGGTTTCAATAATCTCGAAACTTGTTGCTTTCATGAAGGGCGTATTGTTGACTCACCTCAACTATACCAAGAAGGTATCAATACATCATTCCGAACCATAGGACTAGAAGGTCTTCTCGAAATTAACAAGAAAATTTGTCCGCGGTTTGTTTTGGAATTCTTCCGTCAAGTTGAACTCGTTCGTAACGAGGATCGCTCTCTATCACTATGGTTTTGGATCAAAAACCAAAATTTTGTCTTGACTCTTGTGGAGTTTTATAGACTCCATGGACCGTTTAGAGCATCTAGGGTTCAACAATAACAATGATATTAAACTTGGTACGCAACGGAATAAATCAAATCAAAGTTATTGATACAAGGTTTTTCCAAATCACCTCCAATTATATTATAACGTGTTATCCATCTATAACAAGGATCAATGAATTGATCTTGAGGGTTACTAAACTAAATCTAGTCTAGGCGTTTACAAGAACGTACACCCTGGACACACACACACACACACACACACACCTTTAATTGTCTACATTATGGAAGACTTAATTATGAAACCTATACCCCATGTACTCTTTATATACTAGAGGATTAGGGTTTACAAATCTCTACGAAGGACTAAACAATGAATCTTCTTTTTCAATCAAGTCCTTCTATCTTTTTGTAAGTTTCATTTTTTTCACTTTGAGTCCCTCTTGTTTCATTCATCTTGTTTTGTTTTATCAAATCAATAATCCCAACAAATCTTGAGCAATTTGCTCACATTCTCCGAATTCCAAATCATGGACAATGTGCCTTCACTAAGGATTGGTCTTTTGATTCTCTCTTTAACTACCGTGAAGAAAACAGTCCATATTGTTCACACATACCTTCTCCTCAAGAAATAACTCGCATTCTATGCACTCCTCAATCCAATTACACAAATCCAAACATAATCCATACACGTGATATCTGAGATGATCTCAAACCTCTCGCAGTCATTCTACGTGAAAATGTTTGGAGTCTTAGTGGAAACCGTGAGATACTTCCTGCATGTTGTGCTCACATGATTTACTGTCTCCTAACTCAACAACCATACAATCTCACCTATTTTTTCGCAAGGCGAATTGTAAATCTCCAAGGTAGCAAGAACAAACTTATTCCATATGGAATGTTCCTAACACGCCTTTATCATCATATCATGTACTATCATCCTCAATTTCAAAGTCCTTTATATATACTTGTGAACAAAATGATGGAACCATTGAACAAATCTCTCATCACTTCATTCTTTGTTCCTTAATCTTCAAACACTCACCACCCATTCGATGATCCATTAAACGAAAATGCATGAGAAACCTAGTCTTTTCTCTAAATGGAATCAATCTTTAGGATTCATCGTTTACCTTTGTAACATGATCATTTCTATGAAATAAAATGTTTATTGATCATTTGATATCTTGCTTGTATATGTGTTTAGTTAGTTTCATATTTAGACACCTAGAACAAATAGTACACGTTCACTGTTGAGTATTCTGTCTCAGATGTCGGATCTCTGACTTTCAACTAGCCGGATCCCTCAAGTAAGGAAACTGTGGGATCCGGGAAACAGAAACATCTTCACTTCATTCCAATATTCCAAACCTTATTATTCTAGTTAAACATGATACTTTAGGATCACTTAAGTCTTCCTCAAGCTCAGTTAGTCTCATATTTACTCATAGCTAACTTAGGATCACATTCAAGGTGCTTTTTGATTTATCATTTCATCAAAACTCACCACATTTCCACTCCATTGCTCACAGATGGTTTATCTCATCTCAAAACATCTAGTTTGAAAATTCTCTTAATTTTAGCAAATTGATTTTAGTTATCCTTACCTCAAAATAGGCTAAAAATACTTTTTCATTTCTTATGATTTTTAAGGAGTTTTCCAAATTTCTTTTAAGTTACCATATGATTTCTAGGATCATTTGACTCCAATTGACACTCTCAAATTTCTTAGTGTCATCTTTGATCACCCATTAGTGCTCATAAAAACCCCATTTCCTTCCATAAAAGACAATCATTTGCTACCCTCACTCATTTCACTTGATCATTTAAGACACTTGAGAAGACTAAAACACTCAAGATGTGTAGGTACTAGACCTCACAAAACATCAACTTTCTTTTTCTTTGGCTGCTGAGAGCCGGATCCTTAGGTTTAGCCTAGACGGATCCCTCATTTGAGGAAACCGCGGGAACCGGCTGCACAGACTAAGCTAAAACAATCATTTCAAGCTCTCCTTGTTAACTTAAACACTCCACCTTGTCTTAATTGACTTCCTAGATCAGTGCAACTCTGTAGTTGACTCTTATGCATGCTTATCATTGCAATTTGAAGGTTTTTAGTGGATTAAACTTTAATTCACTTGCCAATCCTTTCTCCTTATAAACCTCTTTTTTGGAACTTCCAATTCACCATTCACACACTTATTCTCAGTAGCTAAACTCTCTTTTACACCTTCCCTTTCTATCACTTCATTATGAGGAAAGCCCCTAGTGTTAACTCTTCCACCAAAGGACCTCAAGAAACTTGCTCGGGTTGTTCACGATAATTTTCTTCAACCGAATCATTACCCGTTAAAGCCTCAAACAATAAAATGCCCTCACAACCAATTCTACCTATCAAACCAATTCCCAAGATGATTGTTCCCAGAAAATAACCCTTGCCAAACACTACTATACCTCCTAAACCAAACACCCCTACTTCAACTAAACCATCACCTCTAGTACCTAGAGCTATCTCTTTCACTACTCCACTATCATCTCCACACCTCTACAACTTAGAGGATTTGCCTTCTAGGCCATCTCATCCACCACCATTGCCAACATTTTCCTCAATTGAGAAAATAGCTCAACAACAGTAGCACCTATATCCTTTTCTCCATCACCCTCAAATAGTCCATTTTGGATTATGAGGAATCAATAACAACCGGATCATATGGAAGTAGATACCTCTCTACCACCATCATCAACACATATTCCACCACCTTCATCTCTAGTTGAACCACCTCCAACTTCATCAAACATGCCTCCACAAATCCCTCCTTCTTTTGTGGAACCTTCATCCAACCTTCCATCTCAAATCACTCCATTCCTACCACCACCATTCCCTAGCCATGACAAATATTGTTATCATTGTCAACATGTTAAAGGTTTAGTACATAAAATACGCGATGAGCTACGTTTCATATTGTATCACCTCCTTGAACGTTTCGATGAGGTCAACAAACCTAAACATCCTTAAGCTTAGAAATTCAAGTGGTGTTCTAGTCTTAAGCAAAACTTAGATATTAGGAATAATACTTCATGTTTGGATCATTTTCTTAGTTTTAGAGTCATGTACGTCATTTCTATTGAATGATATTACATGTTGTATGCTATTTGGTTATGAAAATATGTTTAGTGCCTTAATACATAACTCTTGTTGATGTTAACATCACATTTTACATCCACATTGCTATCATGAGAATGCATTTATACGGATCCCTCACTTTTGCCTAAACGGATCCCTCACGGGGAGGAACAGTGGGATCCATGCAACAAAAGCACTTTTTATTACTAATTTGAGTCTCATTTGCAGGAAATTATGCATCATATACTTGCTTTCTAACTTTGGTTTTGTAGATTTTCAAAATACACATAAAGAATCTGACACCCTCAACTAGGGGGAGCTTTTCGTCAAAGCAAAGCAATTGCAAAAACTATTGCAATACTTTCACTTAGGATTTATTTATTACTTGACGACTTCCTCAAAAGGGAGCACTCGTCAAGGGGGAGCATTTCGTCAAAAGACGAAACCATTTGAAAACATTATTGCAACACACTCGCTTAATCTTCCTAATTACTTGATGCCCTCAACAAAAGGAAGCATCCGTCAAGGGGGAGCTAATACAAGAATCCTTCTCCTCTCATACTCTCTATTATTCATATTATTACTTTTCACACGTTTTTCTCAAAACAATATGTTAGTTTCTTTTCGACGCTCTTTTTATTTCAACAAAAAGGGGGAGAAGAGAGTAAAAACACCAATACAAACTTTTACGAATTTTAGGTTTTCCTTAAAATAATCTTATGTTTTGTCATCAACAAAAAGGGGGAGATTGTTAATACAGATAAGCCATGAAAATATTTATTTATATTTTACGATCTTCTAACGTTTTGCCGATAACAAACGTAAAATCATTTTAACGAAACAAATAAAATACGTAAATGGTTTGAGCCAATAGTTTACTAACACACTTAAATTTTCATTAAAAACACTAAACAAGTATGTTAATACAAATAAGCCATAAAAATGTTTATTTATATTCTACGATCTTCTATTGTTTTGTCAATAACAAACGTAAAATCATTTTAACGAAACAAATAAAATACGTAAATGGTTTGAACTAATAGTTTCTAACATATTCACATTTTCACATAAAACACCAAAACAAGTATAAGTTATTTTATGATTTAATATTACATATGTACAACAACTAGTGTTTACATATTTGGGTAAAATATACACATAACTAGTATGTAGTATATTGGGTAATATAAATGGGAAGAAACTTAAGTATCATAACCCATTAGGCAAATACATTGAATGTAATTGGGTACAACCCAAAGCCCATGACCTATGGAGCTTGACCAATAACCCATTGCATGACATCATGCTTATATCATATATGGATAATATCCATAACCTATGGTTTTAACCCATACCCATATGACTAGGTGCATTGCACTCAAGAGATACATTGTATCTAGCTAAAGACCCATGGATCAACCCATGACCCATGAACCATAACCAAAATACCCATGGGTAAAGACGAGCGTCCCACGGATCCCTAGCTTTATGCTAGACGAATCCCTTGTGGAAGGGATCAGTGGGATCCGGGGAACAGTAGAATTTTTCCTCTATAAATAGTGAGCCATTTCTTCATTGTTTCTCACCCCTTTATAACATACTTTCCCCTAGAGTTAAAACTCTCTAACCTCAGATCCAAGAGATCTATGTTTGTAGTTTTGTTTTTGTGTGATATTCTAGGTTCCTCTTAAAGGCAAGATCAACACCTTTGAAGTCGAGCAAGCTCAAGTCCATGAGTTGCCATGCTTCCTCATCATCAAGACTACTGAAGTCTTCTTGTTGATGATTGTTTTTCTTTTCTAAGAAGTGTTGAAGACATTTTTGAAAGGTGTCTCAAGTGTCAAGACGAAGATATTAGTAAAGGGTATCTATCGTCCATATCATAAGCACTTGTGGTGGGTGGTTAGAAGTCAAGACTAGAAGCATTAGTGAAGGGTGCTTAGAAGTTAAGACACAAGACATTAGTGAAGGGTGTCTTGAAGATCTAGTTGAAGGCATTAGTGAAAGGTGCCTTAGATGTACATTCGATATGGTGTGTTTCGATGTACAAGATAGATTAGTACTAGATCCAAGGATATTGATATCCTTGATGATGTTGTAGAAAGGAGTTGATCTCCTTTGTGATTAGTCGTTGGTGCAGTGTTGGGTAGTAGTTCCTCCATTGCAATGGAACTAGGTGCTTAGCCTAGTACCTAATAAAGGGTAGACGATATTGTGTATGTGTGGTTCACCTTGGTGTGAAAGAACTAGGTACTTAACCTAGTACCTTATAAAGGGTAGGCGACGTTGTGTAGGTGTGGTTCACCTTGGAGTGAAAGAACCCCGTGGTTAGCCTAGCACCAGAAAAAGGGTAGGCGACGTTGTGAAGGCTTCTCCGCCATAAGGAGATTGGTGTAGTGTTTACGAACTCTCGAGTAGGTGACTCGAGGAGTGAAGTAGGGCAAGGAAGGTGTCCTTGTAGCCGAACCACTATAAATACTCGCGTTGTGGTTTTGTGCTTCTTACTCTTATCTTTCATTACATACCTTTATATGTTTGTTTATCAACATCCAACACACACATCCAAATAGATTGACATAAGTCGATCTAAATAGTTTAAAAGGAAGTTTTAATTGGCAAAACTATTCAACCCTCCCCCCCTTCTAGTTTTCCACAATTGGCATCAGAGCTTCGTTACCAAGTTTCTTGAAGTATATTGTACTTTAAAAACTTGATACGATCCATGGATAATTGAAAACTACAAAGAAGGTTTTTCATAAAAACAAACATCATGCCTTTTAAAACTATATGTTTGGATGTTGATTTGATAACAACATTTTTCTTATTAACTTTTTCATACAATTGCACTAATCTTCTTTTTCATTTTGATTAGTCAAAGCTCACATCTATCATGCCATAGGATCTGCTTGATAATAAAGATTACCTTCCATAAGAAGGTATCTTAAGCACAAAGAAGCTGGAATTGTCTTCTGGCATTAGTTGTGTCATTTGTAAAGACATTCCTAAGTGTATTCGAGATATGACTTTCCACTTATCTCTAAATGATATTAGTTTAATAAATAAGTGTGATTACTTATGTATTTACTTGAGTAGCTTTCGTGTATACACATGTTTTACATATAGCTTCATTAGGAAGTTTTTCTCACATACGTGTCACTCTTTCGTCTAAAAGTCATGGTTCATAAAACTTGTGTTTTGTTTCACTCAATCCATAAATCATATCTTTCTAATAATAAAACAAAACACGAATATCAAAAATTCCTCTTTTCCAATAAATACTCCCACCGTCGACCACTCTATCAAACCCCCACTTTTTCAAATCTTCCATTTTCAAAAATTTCCTCTCATTCAAAACTTCATCTTCCTCTCCATTTTATCCTAACCGAAACCAAGAAGGATCGTCTTCAACATGGTTTACATCGCCTTCGTGCTCATCGTCTTAACACTCAACGCACTTGTGTTCCCTATGATGAAGTTCACATACGGAGACATTTCCTTTGTGTTGTTAATCTACATTGGGTTCATATACCCAATCCTTTGTATCATTCTTAGTATTGAAATGAAATATTACTACTAGTCTATTTATCCAGGTTATTATTATCATAATGTGTTTATCATTTTTCTTTGTTTTATTTCATTCTCTCGTGATACATTAGAAGTCATGTATGCATGTTAAAAGAAAATGTATGCTAAAACACATATCTTGGTATAAAACTATGAGATCTAAAAACCTATGTTTTTCATCATAAAATCTGTTTCTATAACTACAGATCCACGGATCCCGACAAATTTACTAGCCGGATCTCTTTTCTAAAGGAGCCGTGGGATCCGTCCTACTGGAGAATAGTTTTTCATGCAAATAAAAACCACTTTCCTTCTAAAAGTAATATTCCAATAGAATGTCCAAACCATAAGTGAGTTAAGTGTCAACGTTGATAAAAATCATTGTTAATAAAAATCTAGTAAAAACATTAGATAATCATTGGTCGACTACAAACATCACTTTCTATTAACTCATCATTTCTATAGGTTCAACTATGACGCATGAATATGAGTTTGATTTTTCACTCACTAGCATCTACACTCCGAACATCTCCCTTGAACCCAACACACTTGGCAATCATGTCTGTGGGTTCAATAATCTCGAAAACCGTCACTTCCACGAAGGACGTATTGTAGACACCTCTCTACAATTCGAAGAAGGTATCAATACCTCCTTCCGAGCCATAGGACATAATGTCTTCTTGAAATCACACTACAAGAAAAGGGGGGTTTTTAGGACGAAACTTTTTGGAACGGTCGAAAAATTGTGCCAAATACATGTATTTGGCACCTGTGGGGTAACTGTTACAAAAAGTTAGGTATTTGGGACGGCTACTAAGAAACCGTTCCAAATACATATGCGTTTGGGACATTTTCTAATAATGGTGCCAAATACTTGTGTATTTGGAACGGTTTGAGTTACAAGTGCCAAATATTTATGTATTTGGGACGGTTGGTACAACTGGTGCCAAATTTGTATATGTATTAGGAACGCTATTTGCTTTTGGTGCCAAATAAGCATGTATCTGGAACGGTTGATACGAACGGTGCCAAATACCTATATGTAGTTGGAACATTATCTAATGTTGGTGTCAAATACTTATGTATTTGAAACGGTTTTTATAGGCTATGAAAAATACACATGTATTTTGGGATATTTTTATAAACTCTTTTTAAATCTTATGAATTTGTAACATTTTTGAAAAAATGACCTAATTTACACTTTTTCCCCGCAAGTGTTGACTATACATATGTTACTTTTATTTGACATCAAATTAAATTTTAGATAAATTTTATTAATTTACTCTAACATTCAGTAGGCCTTCATATTAACTTTTAATCTCTAATTAATCAATATAATTGATTAATATCTATCATATTACTTAAAACGTGTATTCTTCTATATTTTGGTGAGTTAACTTTGTTCTTTTTAATTTTTTTTTATTAAGGTCAAATTCATATTGTATAGACAACAACGGATAAAAAAAATGATTGAGGTCATCTATATTCAGGTTATCTAGTGTAAGAATCACTTCATTCATAAAATATGTTAAATGATAATTATGTGTCTAGGCCCGAGCCCATATGTGGGCTTAGGTTTGTTAGTGTTTATGGCTTAACCGAGGCACCCCCGACCATTTTTGGCTTGTTTCCAGGTGAACCCCCAAACGTTAGCTAGTAAGCTTGAATCCTAAACATATTGCGAGAAAGTTAAAGGTTTACTACTAAGCCATTTGATTATGTTTATTCATATTATATATATCGATAGTTAAATAGTACCTAATAGCATATGAGAGCTTTAGCCCAACTAGCTAAAGCTCATACACCTAAAATCGGCCACTAAGGTCGCAACCCTGTTATAACTTACTCGAGAATCTACATCCCAAGATAGGCTCACAGCCTGGCAAACACATGTAGGAACCAACAAGACTCGAATATGACTGTTGCAATGTACAAACACGTGCCATTATGGTAAAATGCTAGATAATGCATCACACGTGCTATAACATGAATAACGAAGATTCAAGAGCAACTGATAAAAAAAAACTCTATATTAAATTCAATAAAATTTACTTAACCAAATAAAAATGCATGATGGATAAAAAAAAATACAAATATATTTTTAACCAGAACTTGAACTCGATAAAAGCTCGAACCAACAAGCTCAATTATTAAGCATGATATTTGTCACCATACTAAGGTATGTTTGACGCAAAGTGGAATGGAGCTTTTTGGATGGTGAGCAGTGATCAATAAGCATTTTGAATTTTAGTGATCATTTGGAAAAAGAGCAGTAAGCTTTGGCTAATTTTTAGAAGCGCTACTTTTTCAATTTTTGTTTAAGAAGCGGTAAGCGGTGAGCCGTGCCTGCAAACGAGTTCCTCGTAAATCAGTTTATTGAACTAATTTTTAATCATACATATATATCTTAGGGTGCGTTTGGTATGCTGCCATTAATGACAATGGGTATGAGTTGATTGTAGTGGTGGGTCCCTCACCTATAAAAGATCCATACCTAGCTCAGTTAATGTATATGGAGTATGGATTATATCTATAATTCATTATCATAGTGGTGGGCCCTCTCATCTTAAACAAACACCTTTAATCACTTTCATAGTCACAGTGTCATTCCCATAGTGGGATACCAAACGCACCCTTAGATTAGTTTTAAAAATTTTTACCCAAAATTTGATCCTCCCCCAAATATTTTCATTATATCCCGCCCTAATTCTCCCCCAAAATCAAAATCACATTTTAGATCCCTCTCTCCAACCTTTCACTAATTCAGGCACACCCACCCTTTTCTCCCAAAATAAAAATCAAAATCATATAATTAATAAGTTGTGGTTGCCCAGCTTCACCACACGCTAACACCATTCACCATCAGTGTTGCCAATATTAAGGCTATTATTATGGAAATCAGGTAATGTAATATGTTATCTGTTCAATTTAGTAACCTATTCAAGGTTTTCATGGGTAAAGTTCTTATTTTGTTGATTTTCGAACTTAGGGGTTTTTGTGAACCCGAATATATAAACTTGTAACATAGAATTTAAGGTTCTGTTGAAACTGATATGGGTGTTGTGTTAATCTCTTAATGACTGTGATATGAGTTGGTTTTTTTTTTTTTTTTTTTTTTTTTTTTTTTTTTTTTTTTTTTTTTTTTTTTGGTGAAAATGAATTCTTATATTCATGTTTCGCTTAGGAGGTTTTTGGTTCGTATCATGGTTCAATGTATTTTCAATTGTGTTCATGTGGTCATTAAGTTGATTGTTGTTACCATTGTTTTGGCCCGAGGTAGCAAAATGGTGGTTTGTGTAGAAAATGGGTTCAGTTAACAGGTCGTGTTGGATTGATCTGTAACATTCTTTTGTCCATTTAAAGAAGTGTAGAAAATGATTGATGTACAGGCCATGTTGGATTGATTTGTAACATTCTTTTGTCCATTTAAAGAAGTGGTTGCAGAATTTTAACTTGTTACATATGATCAACAAAACAAATCTCTCACAAGTAAGTTGTATGTTGTACAATACACCTTAGGAAACTTTCAACTTACATGACCCATTCGACCTGTTTGACCAATTTTCTTATAAAATCCATCTTTTGATTTTGCCAATTTCACATTACAAAGATAAACATAACCTACATCAGTCTAGTTGATTAGATAATCAACTCTAGTTTTTGGCTTCTTGCCTCAGCGTAAATTTCCTCTTGGTGTAGTCAGTTGTTAGTTCCTTAGATTATTGCCATTTGTTAAGTAAACTAACTTTGGTTATTCACTTGATTCCCCAAGAGTTAGATTAGTAAGGCTTGAGCTATTGGTCAAAGCAGTCTTACTTCGATTCTTAGATGCGTTATTAACTCATTGAGGCCAAGCCCATGACATTTGGCATGGAATGGTAGAGTAGTTGAATAAAAAGTGTTAGATAAAATTAAACTTGACGCTGATTTATATGGAAATATGGAAAAAAGCCCTATGGTAATGTATGAAAATTACTGTATCAATTAAAAATATGATTTCTTTCATTATATTCATTTGGTTTCAGGTAATTGATGTATGTAGCGTGTATTATAAGTTTATGAGGTGCAAGGCATGATGTTTTTTTGACAGGATAAGATAATATCTGCCAGTTAGGTGGCACAAGTCAATGATGATTATCAATGGTAAATCTGTACATCATTAAAGGTTGCAACTGGAGATAGGATATCGTGACTTATATTAGCGTGGTAACACTAACGGGCTATGCCTTGTGTAAATAGAGTAGATGTACTTCTAGTTTGTAGTCTTTATTGATTGATCCCTCTTTACCATTTAGATACACGTTTAGTTTCTTGAGATTGCCTGTAGAGGTAATTGATTTATTTGCCTTCTAAAGCTTTTATATTGATCGCAAGACATGCATAACAATTGCGTACATTATGTTAATGGCTACTGGAATAGGGGTTTGTGTATCGAAATAGGTGATCCAAGTTTGTATAAAGATTGGGTGAGCGATGAACATCCTGGTTTTGATGGAAGTAACACTAGATAGGTACAAAGAGCAAAAGTTTGCTATGTGGTTCCAAGAATATGTAAGTATTAAACTCCTTGTTTCTGTAATTATAGTTATATGGTATTTATATATTTATCCAAATTTACAGATTATAATCTCACTATAGGCATGTCGAAGTCAGGATGATAATTTTAGTCATTTGAGAGATCTAGTGCGTGGACCAGTAAGGAAATACTAACTACATAAGGGATCTTTTGTCAATGGTTACATGTTTCACACATGTTCATATGGTAATGGTCGTGTCATATAAAACAATGGTGTATGCGTGAAAGACGATGTTTATAATGATGTGTGTGACTATTATGGATTTTTAGATAAGGTATTAGAGGTCTAGTTATCATAGTGAATTAGCGTTTAGTGTTGTTGCATTAAGTTTCGTTGGTTTGATCATGTTCAGAAGGTAAAGTTTAATCATAAACATGTATGGTTGATATCAAATACTAGTCTTCGATGCACAGTATCGACCCATATGTCCTAGAATCTTAATCAGTTTAAGTTTGTGCCATCATTCTTCTAATGATGATGATTATAGTAAGTTCTTTTTTTGTATATTAAAGATAATGTTGATTTCTAACATAGTTCCTCACATTATTCTTTAATAATACACAAAGTACATATGTATGTTTTTTTTTATCATTCTTTTAACTATCTTTTTCATTGTCATTGTTATTCAGGTGACTGATTACCGCCGAAACCCGACGAAGACCTTATCCATTTCCATTTAATTACAACATAGGTATGTTTTTATTTTATTATGCAAGTTTTTTTATTAATAAAAATAGTTGTATTAAATGATTTTTTCAGAACTATGTTACTAACCTGTTCTCGTCAGTAATCTGTTGGTGTTTATCGACGGTTACCTGTTGATAAATTCAGTCAGTAATATTTGTTGGCAGGCCTTTGGTAATTAATGACAGATTATCTAACAAATGGTTTCTAACCCATTTAAACTGTTTCAAATGAGGTTGAAATCATTAGGATGATATTGAACCCATTTGACCCATCACGGTTTTGAGTTTAAAACTTTTGACCCGTTTTAATAATTGTATACCCTTTCTATTGCTCCTATATATTGCACTTTCTTCTTGTTTCATACATAATTCTAATGTTAGAATATTATATTATGCAGGGTTTATGATGAAGAATTGATCCGATGAGCTTTATTCGTTTCCGTTAGTAATAAAATATCTTAGCGACTTATATTGAGTTCTAGTTATGACTTTGTTATTCTAAAGATAATGGCTTACAAGGATGTTGGACTTATTGATTTTTACTTTATAGCATTCAAGTGACCATGTTCGCTTGATTTTATGGATGATTAATAAAAGTTCAATTTATTTTTTGCTTCAATTGAATTAAATTTGTTCATATATGAGATGGTTGGTTGATAAGATAGTGTACTAAACCTATTTGTAACAGAAAATAGTGCTAATACACGTTAGCAATGATAATGCAAATCATGCCAAATGATTTTCATAACGAACACAAAAGTGTGCCAAATATTTTTTGGCAAGGTAGATAAAAATGTGCCAAATACATTTGTCACGGTAGAGAAAACCGTCCTTGTTAATTTTGGCATGGTAAATAAAAACTGTACCAAATACGCATTAGGCACGGGAGATGAATTGGTAACAAATACGCATTTGGAATGAGATATAAAAGTGTGACAAATGCCCATTTTGGAACGGAAAATTTTCAGCCGTGCCAAATACATCACTCATGGCACCCCAAAGTTAAACCGTCCCATGGACCGTGCCAAATACTATTTAGCACGGTTTCAACCCGACCCAAATGTATTTGGCACCCTCATATTTAGGACGGAGCCAAAACCGTGCCAAAGCCGTGCCAAATAGCATTTGGCACGGCTTTTTGAGTATTTGGCACAGTTTTTCACCCTTCCAAATACCCGTTTTTCTTGTAGTGTCAATGAGAAGATATGTCCACGGTTCATAATGGAATTCTTCTGTCAAGTTGAACTCGTTCGTAACGAGGATCGCTCTCTATCTATTTGGTTTTATATCAAAAACCAAAAGTTTACTTTAACCCTTGGGCATTTTGCTCACATCCTCCAGATTCCAAATCATGGTCAATGTGCCTTCACCGAAAATTGGTCTCTTGATTCTCTCTTCAACTTTCGTGAAGAAAATAGTCCATATTGTTCACACATACCCTCCCCGAAAGATTTAAATCGTATAATATGCAAACCTCGACCATATTACTTCGATCCAAACATTATCTTCACACGGGACATCCGAGAAGAGTACAAGCCTCTTGCACTCATCCTGCGTGAGAATGTTTGGAGTCTTAGGGGAAATCGAGAAATCCTTCCCGCTTGTTGTGCTCACATGTTGTACTGTTTGCTAATGACAACCATACAATCTCGTCTATTTCTTTGCAAGGCGAATTGTAAATATTCAAAGCTCCAAGAATAAACTCATCCCTTATGGAATGTTCTAGACGCGCCTTTATCACAACGTTATGCACTTTCATCCTCAATTTCAAAGTCCGTTGTACGTACTTGTGAACAAGATGATGGAATCGCTAAACATACCTCTCATGAAGACTTTCTTCATTCTTGATTCCACCAACACTCATCAACCACATGATGATCCTTCTAGCGAAAATACTCAAGGAACTTAGTAGTCTTTCAGATAAGATCAATCCTTTTCTACTCGTGCTTTATCAATGTTATCCAATTTCTCTCATGAAATAAAACATCTTACATTTGATATCTTAGTGATTAGAACCCCTTTAAACTAACCTTGGAATATAATGTATTGTCAAGATCAGTCCATACGTTTAGTAAAGGTTCTGCTTAGCAGATGGACGGATCCCTAATTTCATGCTAGACGGATCCCTACACTTAGGGAACCGTGGGATTCGGCAAACAAAAAATGCAATTGCAAGCATTGTATTTGAAACATATCCTTAGAACACCTCACACTAAGCTAAACATAGTGTCTTAAGGCAAATTAAGTCCTTATCAAGTTAAGTAGATCCTTCCCACTCACACATAAACTCACCTAGATCACACTCAAATATGCTTGTAGATCTATCGTTTCATTTTAATTCATTACTCTTCTGCTCTTAAGCTCACACATCATTTTTCACATGATCCCTCAGATCTAAACATTGGAAACCTCTTATAGCAAAATTGATCATAATCATCCGTACGACAAAATTGGTCAAAATTCATCAAATCCTAGTTTATTCCATCTTAAGCCTCTAGGATATTTTCCAAAGCATTAATTTAAGTCACTATCTGATCTCTAGGATCATTTAGCTTCAATTGACACTCTCATCTTTAGTGTCATCCTTGTTCATTCATTGGTACTCATGAAAGTTCCAATTTCTTCCATAAAAGACAATCATTAGCTACATCATTTATTACCTTCAAGTACTTAAGCACCCCTTCATTTAAGACACTTAGGAGGACTGAAACACTCAAGATGATATAGATCTTAGACCTTAGAAACATCATTTCTACTCTTTCATAGCTGCTGAGAGCCGGATCCCTAGGATTAGCCTAGACGGATCCCTCTGAGGAGGGAACCGTGGGATCCGGGTGACAGATTATGTCAAACCTTGCTAAAACAATCATTTCAACTCATCTTTTTAACTCAAACACTCCATCTCATCTTAAATGAGTTCCTAGATCAGTACAAACTCTAAAGTTGACTGTTGTGCATGTTAATCATCACATTCCAATAAATTTTAGTGGCTTAAGGCTTAAATGCACTTACCAAATCTCTTGCTTTATAAACCACATTGTTAGGACTTCCATAGTCATCACCTTCATCTTAATTTTCAGTACTTAAGAAACCCTTACAAACTTCTTGAAATCATCTCATCATGAGGAAAACTCCAAGTAGTAACTTATCCACCAAATAACCACCCAAGAAAATTGCTCGTGTTGTACACGAAATTTCTTTAACCGAATCATCTTCGGTCAAGCCAACAAATGCAAGGATCTCTTCTCAACCTATCAAACCAATTCCTAAAAGGATAGTACCCACAAAACTACCTATGCCAAATACCACCATACCTCCTAGGTCAAACAATATCATCTCCACTAAACCATCACCATTGGTTCCTAGAGCTATCTCTTTTACATCTCCACTATCATCACCACACCTTTACAATTTAGAGTATTTGCCTCCTAGGCCGTCTCATCCTCCTCCGCCGACAACATTCTCCTCATTAGGAGGAATAATGGTACAAAATCAAGGTGTTGAGTCAACACTAGCTCCTACTTCCCTTTCGCCATTTCCATCATATTTTCCCATTTGTATTATGAGAAATCATCAAAGTCAACCACCCAACCATATGGAAGTTGACACTTCTCTACCACTATCATCATTCTTGGTCGAGCCATTCTCAAATGCGCCTCCACCAATCCCTCCATCGTTTGAAGCTCCACAAGCCGCTTCACTTGATCCTTCACATCAAGCCATTTCATTTCTTCCACCGCCACTACCTAGCCATGACAAAGATTGTTATCATTGTCAACATGTTGAAAGTTTGATACATGAAGTACGATAAGACCAATGTTTCATGTTCTATCATCTCCTCGAATGTTTCGACGAGATTAAACCTAAACAAAACTTGAGCTAGAAGATTTTAGTGGTGTCCTAGCATCAAGCGATAGTTGGTCTAGAAATTCCTAGTCATGTGTTTTATATTTTCTTAGTTTTTAGAGTCATATATATCATAACTCTAGTTTTATTAAATGAAATTACATGCTACTTGCTATATTTTTGAGTATATGATTACGTTGTATTCATATCTCACTTTTGTGATAACATTATTTGTTATACCACCATTTGCGGAATTTATTCATCAGCCATACGGATCCCTCTGATTTGCCTAGACGGATCCCTACTAGGAGGGAACCGTGGGATCCGTAATACAGAAAACTATTTTTCTGCTAACTTGGATCACATATGCAGGAAATTGTGCATTATACTTATTTTCTAATCTTTGTTTTGTAGTTATTTAATTAACACATGAAGACTTTGACATCCTAAAGCTAGGGGGAGCTTTGTGTCAAAGAAATACATTGTAAATTACTTGCAACATTAGGATTACATTTCTTGACATCCCTTTGCAAAATTGCAATCATCAAGGGGGAGCACATTCGTCACTTAGACGAAATCTTTTGCAGTATTACTTTCTTGACGCCCTTATATAGGGATGGACTCGTCAAGGGGGTGTAAAGATGAGATCCTTTCCCGTTACTTGCTCTCTATTTCTTTTTATTTCTTTCACATGTTTTTCCTAAAAACAATGTGTTAGTTTCCTTTCGAAGCTCTTTTTGTTTCGACAAAAAGGGGGAGAAGAAAGTAAAAACTACAAATTCAAACTTTTACGAATTTTAGCTTTTCAACAAAAAGGGTGAGACTGTTAATACAAATAAGCTGTAAAAACGTTTATTTATATTCTACGATCTTCTAATGTTTTGTCGATAACAAACGTAAAATCATTTTAACGAAACAAATAAAATACGTAAATGTTTTGAACTAATAATTTCTAACATATTCACATTTTCACATAAAATACTAAAACAAGTATAAGTGATTTTATGATTTAATATTACATATGTACAAGAACTAGTGTTTACATATTTGGGTAAAATATACACATAACTAGTATGTAGTATATTGAGTAATATAAATGGGTAGAAACTTAAGTATCATAACCCATTGGGCAAATACATTGAATGTAGTAGGGTACAACCGAAAGCCCATGACCCATGGAGCTTGACCCATAACCCATTGCATGACATCATGCTTATATCATATATGGATAATATCCATAACCCATGGTTTTGACCCATACCCATGTGACTAGGTGCATTGCACTCAAGAGGTACATTGTATCTAGCTAAAGACCCATGGATCAACCCATGACCCATAACAAAAATACCCATGGGTAAAGAGGAGCGTCCCACGGATCCCTAGCTTTACGCTAGACGGATCCCTTGTGGAAGGGATCCGTGGGATCCGGGGAACAGTAGAATTTTTCCTCTATAAATAGTGAGCCATTTCTTCATTGTTTCTCACCGCTTTCCAACATACTTTCCCCTAGAGTTAACAACTCTCTAACCTCAGTTCCAAGAGATCTATGTTTGTAGTTTTGTTTTTGTATGATCTTCTAGGTTCTTCTTAAAGGCAAGATCACCACCTTTGAAGTCTAGCAAGCTCAAGTCCATGAGTTGCTATGCTTCCTCATCATCAAGACTACGAAAGTCTTCTTGTTGATGATTGTTTTTCTTTTCTAAGAAGTGTTGAAGACATTTGTGAAAGGTGTCTCAAGTGTCAAGACGAAGATATTAGTGAAGGGTATCTATCGTCCATATCATAAGCACTTGTGGTGTGTGCTTAGAAGTCAAGACTAGAAGCATTAGTGAAGGGTGCTTAGAAGTCAAGACACAAGACATTAGTGAAGGGTGTCTTGAAGATCTAGTTGAAGGAATTAGTGAAAGGTTCCTTAGATGTACATTCGATATGGTGTGTTTCGATGTACAAGATAGATTAGTACTAGATCCAAGGATATTGATATCCTTGATGATGTTGTAGAAAGGAGTTGATCTCCTTTGGGATTAGTCGTTGGTGTAGTGTTGGGTAGTAGTTCCTCCATTGCAATGGAACTAGGTGCTTAGCCTAGTACCTAATAAAGGGTAGGCGACGTTGTGTAGGTGTGGTTCACCTTGGTGTGAAAGAACTAGGTACTTAACCTAGTACCTTATAAAGGGTAGGCGACGTTGTGTAGGTGTGGTTCACCTTGGAGTGAAAGAACCCTGTGGTTAGCCTAGCACCGGAAAAAGGGTAGGTGACGTTGTGAAGGATTCTCCGCCTTAAGGGGATTGGTGTAGTGTTTACGAACTCTCGAGTAGGTGACTCGAGGAGTGGAGTAGGGCAAGGAAGGTATAACACCCCCAAAATGGCTTAGCGAAAGCATACGAGTATTGGGGTGCTACTATTGATATCACAACATAAGCATAGAACAATTGGTTTTTCATTATTGATTAGTGCGGAAAATAGCCCATTATAAGCAAGTGGTCCCAATACATAAATCAGAGTCATCTATGACCATTCCATGCCTTTGCCTTGCGCCTCCAAAGATAAGCTATCACCTCAAAACCTGAAGATACATGCTAAAAGGTCAGCTTACGCTGGTGAGTTCATAGGTATATTTAAAAGGTACTTCAGTATACCGTTTCACATTTGGCTTTTGATGAACATTACGTCTTGCATAATGTCATAAAATTTATGATTTCATTTCATAAAAGGATTTCATAAAAGAATTTTATTAGTGGACCATAAAAAGGGTATATGCACATTACAATGAATATAATGCCATATATTATAAATTTATTACGCTAGCACTAAGCTCATGCAACCGAAGCTACGACAGTTTCTGTATGCACAAAGAAGTCATACAAATAAGGAGCCCATGGCGAGTGTTTATCCCAATACACTCGGTCCCGACATGTTATATGTTTCGCCTTGACCCAAGTGGGGTCAACCGAACAGGGGAGTCACCCCCAATAGATCTATTTATAACATTCGCGCTTCCCGGCAGGAATTGACGGTTCATGAAAAGGGAAATTTGGGATCTAAAGTCTTAGGCTAAGCTGCGTAATATTCTAGGTCAAACATTTTGGTATGGTCCATAAAACATCTATGTGTGATGAAAACTTTAAACATGTAAAAGCATAGTATGCATGGAATGCACAATTTCGGTAATTTAATCATTTAAGTAAAATGAGCATTTATCTTCCCCCAAAACAAGTATAAAACAGATTAAAAGTAGGGGCTATGAAACTCACCTTGGCCATGTGCAAAATGAAGTCTAAAGGGAATAAATCAAGGAGTGATAGTGCACAACTCCGACACGCAACCTAATTAATACGGCGATTTAGTCTTTTTGTTTAAGACTCGATAAAGTTTAACTAACTTTATAAATTTGAAATGTTTTTGTTTTTGTTGTTGTTGTTGTTGTTGTTGTTGTTGTTGTTGTTGTTGTTGTTGTTGTTGTTGTTGTTGAGGTGGCATCATTTTTCTTAGAACAATTTACAAGGAATTGGGTGGATTTCGGTTTAGGAAGGATGACATGGAAGGAATCTCAAGGAAGGAATTTCGACTTTGGTTTAATGATGACCGAAAGATAATATACGGAGGAATTGCATGCTTATAATGAGACATTGTCGATGTGAATGAAAAAGATATATATATATATATATATATATACTAGCCGATTACCCGCGCCTAGCGGCAGCGGTATCTAGCCGAGTACTCATCTCTAACGACAACGATATCTAGCTAAGTACACTCGTGTCTGGTGGCAACGATATCTATTTTTGACCAAATTTTGACGGCGAATAATTTTTTCAATAGATTATTTTGGTAGCATAAGGGGATATTTTTTAGTAATATTGTTTTAAGTTGCAATGATTTTATATTGGATCGGCTTGGATGTATAGATTTCGGAAAAACCCGGATGCACCAATCTCTGTGTGCACCTTTTCTTTTTTGTATCTGTGTCAATGGTTTAAAGGTACCAGTCGCATGTGTCATGGTCTTACTTATAAAAAGTCGTCTAGTGTTTTATAATAGCCTTCGACGAACACAATTTTTAGGTGGCCATAGTGGTCAACAGTTAGGGTTTATATTGCATTTGCTTTATATTGCAATATTACAAGACATACCTAAAATGTTGCTTCACGTATTAAATAAAAAAATATGAAATCAAACCGTCTAAGTTTCGATATTGATCATTGTATTATGTTGTTTAAGTACTTTAACTTAGTTTATCTAAGTTTCGATATTTGATCATTGTTTTATGTTGTTTAAGTACTTTAACTTTGTTTATCTGTTACAGTTTCACACATTGTTATCTTTATAAATCATATTACACAATCCTAAGTCGGGGGGTCAATCGGTCCGAGTTGACCCGACCCGAACCCGATAAGACTTATAAGGTCGGGCTAATCGGGTTGAAAATGCTTATCGGGTTGATTTGACCCGAACCCGATAACCCGATATTGTTATAGGGTCGGGTTCGGGTTGAATTATTTATTTTATCGGGTTATCGGGTCAAGTCGATAAGACCCGAAAATTTTTAAACTACTTTTTATTTAGTTACTTTTGCCAATATGATTTTTAAAAGATAGTCCATTAGTTAAATATATATTGTTTTACTCCATCATTTTATCTAAAAGAAAGCTAGAGGTGAATTTATATAGCTCATATAGTCATTTTTTAGTGCACACCTTAACTGTTAAGAAGTCAATCTACTGCTACTGTGCTTTCCTTTTTTTTTGAGTTACGCCTACTATTATATCTTTAATTTGGACCGACTTAATTTTCTTGTTTGGGTATCAATTGATATACTGTTAATTGTGCCTTTTGAGTAGTCATTGTCTTATTTTAGCTTTTGACTTTTTCTACCTCCAATTTCCATTTTTCAATGCTGCTTGAATAGAAACACAAACTCAGTTACCAAATACAGTAATAAGATAAGATTCCTTTTTTGACTGATTTGTAGAAGGAGCAGATTGATAGCAACGTACCGACTACCGAGGACCAAAACATTTCAAAATTTTCATCCCGCCAAGTAAATAGAATTCACATTTCAAATTTCATCCCACCGTGTAAAGTGATTTCAAACATTAAACCAAAGGTCAAAACTATCTAATTACTCATTTTTATCTTTTTTTGAAATTACTCATTTACTGGTAGAATAACCCAACACAAAACAATAAACCATTGTTGTAACCCTCAAAATAATGTCTTGAACTACCAAAAAGCTTTAGTTCAAAAAAAAAAAAAAAAAAAAAAAAACTACCAAAAAGCTACAAAAAAGGTTGACGGATCTCAATGAATCTTTTACTCTACAGGTCTTGTAAAAAACCTAAACCTTTTTAAAAAATCACCACCCTATTTTTCATCTAAACAAAGCAGATCCAACAATATTCCAAACCCTTTCTCAAATCAAAAATACATAAATAATTGTCAGCTAATGACAGTGGTTTCCGACAATAATAACCTTCGGCCTCATTATTGAAACAAAAAATCATCGGCCTACGACAAAAATCATAGCTCACATGTAGTATCAAGACCAACAACACTGCCTTTGCAGCGGTTCACGGTGTGTGTTAAAAAAACCACACAAATTTATAAAGTAGATCTCATATTGAAATCATAAATCTAGAAAGATCTAAAACCAAAAGTCTAACAAAAATCACAAAACACCACCAAAGCCAGGAAAGATCCAAATAAAACCTACCAGGTCAGATTCACGATGGTGGTTCAAGTCTATCAAGTCCGTTTACCACTGCATGCTCCAAAACCAAACTCAAAACACCACACAACCACCAAAATGATGGATCTAACACAACATTTAGATCCATCGTTGAATCTACAAAAATGAGTGATGGGTCTGGCCACAAGACACCGAAACCAACCTTAAAACATCACTGAGCCACCATACGTTATATCAAATTTACCAATGGATTTGACAACGATTTCCGGTGACGATACTTCAGATTCCAGCAGCGGCGGTGGTAACGGCGGACAAAATATTTTCTTTTAACAAATATGTTATAAAGACTGAAATCTGTAAAAAAAATGATAGAATTTGAACAAAAACTTCAAACTTGAAAAATATATAAATCTATAAAAATAACTAAAAAACCTTCAATGCATGAATAAACCTTCGATGATGTGGGAGTTTCGATGGCGGCGAATCTTGGTGGTGGGGTTATCGGTGGTGATGAGTTTCGGGTGTTGGTGGGTCTCGTCGGTGGTTGGGTTCTGATGGTGTACTTCTCGGTTGTGGTGGTGATGGATGAAGAGATGTGAGTTTTTGTTTTTATGATTATGGGTTTGTGAGTTTGATATGAGATAAAAGAGACTTTATTTGGTTTTTTTTTTTTAGGTGTTGGTTAATGAGTGGGGATGAGGGAGAGATAATGAAAGAAAAAGAGGTGAGAAGATAGTGTTGATATAGGGGTGGATTTTGGTTTGGGTGGGTGCAAATTTACAGATCTTCACAAATCTTTAAACCAAAAACATACCAGAACCACAAAACATACCGGAAACCACCAAAAACACGAAACCACCCTCACTGTCGACAGATGGGGCGAGGCACATGGTGGCGGCAGTAACGGGGGCTGTGGTGGTGGAAGCGATAGGGGTTGTTGTGGGCAATAATGGGGTTTGATGTGTATTTTTTTTAGGCTAGCTAGAGAGAGAAAAGGGAGAAGGATTTGTTGCGTGAGTGTGTGTGTTTTTTTAATGGAGTGTGGTGGTTTGGTGTGTTTTGGCTTATATATGAGGTAGCTTCGGATGGCTGAATCTTAATAATTAGGGTCGGAGTAAGGTTTGGACTTAGGCATTGGATATGCATACATTATATGTAGTTAAGATATCTATACATTATATATAAGAGGAGGCATGCCACATATAATGCCACTTGGCATCCCATAAAGCCATGTCATATTTCCATGTCATCAACACATGCCACCTAAGCAGCTCATTTAATGTACAACGTCATTTATTAACTAATTGAAAATTTCGGATTAATAAATGTAAAAAAGGATTTGCCAAGATTCGAACTTGGGATGGTAGGCACAAATAAACAACACCTCAACCACTAGAGCATTCCAATGGTTGTGATATAATTTGCAAGTCATAATTGATATAGCATGATCGAAATCACATAACTAATTTACCATTTTAATTTAATGAGATATGTATGGAATCCCTACAATTTAGCTGATGATTATCTATTCCTTAATTATTGCGTGTATCATTCATTATATCCTCTCTTTTTTTTACTGAAAACCCTAATATCAATTTCGATGATGTTTATTTTCTGATTTAAATTATTTGCTCCTGTATCTAATTAAATTTCTAATCGCAGGATACATCGTGCCATGAAGACAATATCATCATGCATGCATGGGAGCTGAGGAAAACGCTGAAATTTAAGTTACAATCGCATGAGTCCATGCTACAAATAAGTTATATATATATATATATATATATATATATATATATATATATATATATATATATATATTATTAATGTTACATGTGATAGGCTATGTTGATGTGTAGAGGAGAGATTTATTATATTTCATAATATCTGCATTAGAGGTATCCATTGGAGCCCACTTATGAGTGAGTTTAGTTTTGATGTGCAATCCAGAACACCCCTTGATTTGCCTATGGTTTTGTAACTGTTGATTTTTTTTCCAGTTTATGATACCCATCGAATACTCATCACACCAGAACTCACTGAAAACCCGTCACATGTTAACCCTAAAACTTAAATCATTGATGCAAGAAAAATATAGTTGGGAAGCTGAGATGAAAATTGAGTTTGAATCGAATTTGTGGATTGGAATTATAAGGGTTAAAAGTATTGGGTTAGCTTGGCTGTACAGGGCGTGCATCAGGGAGTGTGGAGATTGTGTCAGGGTTTGATAAAGATTAAGATGGGGCATGTAAGTTTGTGTGGAAACCTGGTTTTGTTGAGGATCATGGGCTCATAATTTAACACTTGATGAGCCTAATATTTCCACAACGACAATCTTAGTTATTTGTTTTATGTTTAGTTATTGCATTGTTTTAGGTATTTCTCAGATTGAGATTTCGTCATCTGGAAAACATGAAAAGAAGGTATGATTAATATATGAGCACACAAACATAACACACCCTTTCAAATTTTATAATCAAAAGAGGGAGACAAGCCCCTTGCTCTTTCTTTTCTTTGACTAAACTCAGCAAACCAAGCAACCCTTTTATAGAAGAGCATGTTGTTTTGTCTTTTATTCGAGCTAGCTCATCGGAGTTTGAAGTGAAGGCAGAAGAGATTAATGAGGTGTTTGGAAACGAGGATAATGGTAATGCAAATTGAGCATTGCAGTTGGTGCGGCTAACTGATCCCGACGTATTGGGTTGCTTGATCTGTCACGAGCAATTCTGCACCCCAGTCTTCCCGGTACAACAGTTTTTTTATTTCAGTTTTATCATAAAAAGTACTTTCGAATGTGCATTTCCAACCTGCTTACTGAAAAACTACATATAATGTCCAAAAAAAAATGCAAATTATCAAAATCAGTTTGGATGATCAATATACTCTTAAGTTGATTTCTTCTATAAATAAAAAAGCTATTCCAAACACCCTTTAACTATTAGGTAACCAACTTATCTGTTTATTTTGTATTTAGAAGCATCATTGTTTAGAAGCATGATTTTTGTTTATTATGTTTTCCAAGCATTGAGATGTCTCCTGCGCATGATGTGAAATTTGATTGGGACTTGAATACTGTTATGGATTTGGAAGAACCGTTTGTAAGTGAGAATGATGCTGCAAATGCTAATGTCAAATCGGTCGAAGAGATCAAGAATGATTTCCCGCATATGGCAGTGGTATAGTTTGAACCGGCTGAAGCACGAAGGTGTTTTCCATGCTGGGACAAACCTGCTTTTAAGGCATGTGATGTGCAGCTTGGCATAGAGACATTTCGCAAAATCAAAGGTAGAGAACTCTTTCAGGCTTTAGAGATGGCAGCTTCAATATTTTAGCAACTATTGATGTTGCAGCTCTAACTATATACGTAAACCAAATAAATGGAAACTTGGTTCACCCTGCCACATACAATATGCAGGTTCATATGCATAAATAAGAAATGATAATTCCAGATAAATGAATACTAGAATAATGATCATTCAGGAAATGAATGTGTCGGGTAAATATATGAAACACATGCACTATTATTAACTATGAGATTCTACTGAACGGTAATTCTGATATCTATAAACTAGACAACAATGATATTGATGCGCTCCAGAACAGTCAAGCTTTATCACACAAGCCTGGCACTTGTGAATGGCAGACAGTAACAAGCTTAAAACGGCTCAGGAACGAACTCAATGAAGATCTGAGGAGTATAGAATCTCCCCGGGTCGTTATGTCCCAGCGAGCTATGCAATGAATTATCAAACGTAAAGTGATCGGGAAATTTGAACGGAAAAGGGATTTGGTTATGATTATAACTACGGAAAAAGCCAACAAATTACAACGGCTTAAATGCAAATTAAAGGAGATTAAAAAGATAAAATCTATTAAATAAACGCTATCACTATATTTAAAATGATGTTTTTGTTTTTATGTTTTTATAAAACTGAAATTAAAATCTACGTGACGTACAATTAAAAATGTGAAACTTACACAATATTAACCCTAAAAATATGAAAAATACATTTTTACAAACCTAATGATAAAAGAAAATATTTAGAAAAAGAAAATTATTTTTACAACTATTTAATTAATTATTATTAATTAAAAACTATTTTTAACTATTTAATAATTACCTAAAATACAAGAAATTAGGAAATAACGCTAGAAAAATAAAATTATGAAATTGAAAAGTCTAAAATATCAAAAGAGAATTTTCAAAACTATTTTTGTATTTTTCTGATTATTTTTCTATTTTTTATGAATTTTAAACTATTAAAAACTAGTTAAATTACTAAAAATTACAAAATAAACTATGAAAAATCTGGAAAATTACTTTTTTTACTTTTTATATTTATCTAAACCTAAGAAAATTGAAAAATTATTTTTTTGAACCTTTTCTTAATTTTTTGTATTAAAAGCTAATTAAAAATGCTTAAAATCTAATTTAAATTAAGAAAAACAGCAAATCAACTTAGAAAAATCTGAAAATTTCAGGAAAACTCTAAAATATTATAAGGAAGCTAGGAAAATTAGAAAAACAAGTGCTTATGTGGAGGAATTTGAAACTGCTAACCAAGTGCTTATTGAAATAAGCACTTGAATAAGCTAAAGTGACAAAGCAAGCACCAACTGATTACATAAGCTTTATTATGCTAAAATAACTCTAATACAACTTAAAACAACAGGTTATAACTTCATATTAGCAGGCTAGTACAGATTTGATGTATGAGTTATTTGCTAAAAACAGATTTCTGGGTAGCAAGTTTGAACACAAGCACCAGCTTAAAAATAAGCTCAAACTGAAAACTACAGATTGGAACCTAAAGCAGACCTGGTTGAGATCAATTTCACCAAAAATCAGACTATGATAAGCTCTTATGAGCTCTGTGCACCTTGCACCAAATCTGAGAAAAACTCAGTGTCAACTGAAAGTTTGGAGCAGGGCACTTAGGACCAAGTTGAGAAGCTTGTTTAGAGCTTATAAAAAATTGGTAAAATTTTACAAAAATACTGATAAGAAAGAGGACCAGTTGAAGTTTCTAAAATACCAAGTCTCACTGAGTAAGTCCCAGAAATGAACTCAAAATAATTCTTCCTAAATGAGCCCAAAATGACTTTTCACACTTTTGACTTTTGAAATAGTTGAGAGACTTTGACTTAAGTGAACTTTGATTCCATTTTTGTCACTGAGATTGATGTAATATGATATGATAACACTAATTCAAGCTATGTTATTGACTTCTAAACTCAAAACACTGATCTGCTAATCCTAAAACTCCAACAGTAAGCAGTAAGACTGATTTAAGTGCAAGTTTGACTTTTAGTGGTTGCAGGCACCAAATATTGACTCAAATGAACATACTTAGACTAAACAAACATGAAACAAGAGAAATTAACCAATGAATATATCTTTAAGACAGATGGATCAGCAAAACCAAACACACCTTATTAACCTGATAAGCAAGTTAAAACTAATCTAATCACTGAACAAGCATGAACCATAGATCAAACTAACTCTAATTAACCTAGATACTACTATTAAGACAAAATTTAACTACTTATAACTTCTAAATCAGATTATGCTAAGAATTGTTGAAAAACACTTACAAGTGTCCAAAGCCACTATGGCTTGCAAACCAGTGAACCATGAACCACTACCCTATTTTATCCAACCACTGCTTCCAAAACAACCCACATCCATGTCTGAATCAACCCAAATCCTTCCTGCATCACTTTTGATCCATTTTGACTTTTTGTTGACCCATATCAAAAAATGTTGAAACTTGATTATAAGCTTACAAGAAGCTATTATAAGCTTATATAAGCTTATATGAGATTAACTTGAACTGCTAAAAGCTTTATCAAAAGGGTTTGAAAATAAAAATCTCAACAGTTAACATAAATGATGTATATTGAACATTAACTGAAATTGATATTGATACTGAAATTGATACTTGAATCAAGTTGAAAATAAAAATCTCAACAGTTAACTGAAATTGATACTTGAATCAAGTTGAAATACACTGAAATAGTTCACTTGAACACAAATGAACTCTAAAATACAACTGCAAATCTAATTTAGACTAAAAAAAACATTAAACGACATACATTGTGAAAAAATAAAAACTAACTCTTTTGCTTCTCAGTCTTCCTTCTCTTTTATACCCAATTCCTCTTTCTCTCACCTTTCTGAATAGTTCCCACCAACAATATGGACCATAGGATGTGTAGAAGCAATCCTGGCCCTTTAAATGTTTTTGGCGCCAATTTTGGTTTAAGCCAGCTGGGGAGGGTGTTTGGTGCACAAGTGCATTAAATGCACTCTTGGAGTGTTGTGTTTGGAGGGGGGAAGTAGGGATGATGATGGTTGAGTGTGACAGAAGGAGTTGCAGGTTTGTGATGATGGAAATGGTGTATCTCGTGAGGGAGAGAGGGAAAGGGGGGTGGTCAAATTCGTTTGACTGGGATATTTAATAACAGGGGGTCCAAAGGGTTAGTGACAGGGTCCAATTTGGGAAGGCAGGGGTCCAAAAGCCATTTTGACAAGTCCAAAAGGTATAAAAGGTTAATAATAATCAAAGGACTAAGTATGCAATTTCTGAAACTTCAGGGACCTGATCTGCCAAATCTCAAAGTTGCTCCAAGGACTGAAATTGACAAATGTTGATATTACAAGGACCAAAGTTGCCATTTTCACATTTTCCAGGGGCCATTTCCGCCAATTTTCAAAGTTGGAGGACCAAACTTGTAATTTTCTCAAACTTTTGACATTTTTCACCAAAGGACTAAATTTGACAAGTTATGATTTTAAAAGGACCTTTGGTGACTTTTCTTTTGAAATTTTGACTCAGGGACTATTTTTGACAATTTTAGAAACTTGGGGGACTGAAACTGCCAATTATGCAAACTTTGCTCATTTTTCATCTGATTTTAAACATTTTGCATCTGAAACATATAAAATGCCATTTTGGAATATTTTCAGCATTTTGATGCATTTCTGAGCATTTTTAACCGTTTTGCAGTTCAGATTTGACTAAAAATGATGAGTATTTACACACTCATCAATATACCTATAGTTAGATTCATACTTTTGGTAATGTTATATCCCCCTAAACTTCCTACTTAAATTCCGCATGAAGCACACTAAGCAAAAGAGTAAGTCATGAAGACTTCTACAAGTCAGTGATTTCTTATCAAGTGCCAGTTAGGATAGATTTTAGGAGGATATGGTGCTGTTTTGGTGACGTAACCTATGGTTGCTACCCACTAGGTTCTTCCACTTGGGAGCCACAATAACATGCATAGAATTGTAGTGAAAATCATGGTGAAATTATTATGATTGCAAATCATTGCAAAGTAATCTTTATCTTTTTTATTGCTTGTGTTGATTTAGATCAATGAGAAGGCAAGTGAGGAGGTCTTGGCAGTGGAGCAGGAGTATAGTGTGGTTCGGAAGCCGGTTTATGATAAGCGGAGGGATATCATCCAATCGATTCCTGATTTCTGGCTGACTGCTGTGAGTATTGTGTTATGATCTGTTGTGAAGTATGTTGTGTTTCTTTACGTGTTTGGATTTAATTTCGTGTATGTTCATGCAGTTCTTGAGTCACCCTGTTCTTTCTGATCTTAATGAACAAGACCAAAAGGTTGGTACTTTACACTATTGGGTCAACATTTCACTTATTTCTACAAACCCGAATGCTAATTTGTTAAATAACCATCATGCTATTTTCTATTCTGCTAGATCTTTAAGCATTTGACATCTCTTGAAGTCGAAGATTCTAAAGATATGAAGTCTGGTGATTCAGTCACTTTTGTAAGTAAATATATTATATATTAGATTATTTTATTAAATTATGAGCTCTATTTCATATATATTTATTCGATCTTGTGCTTCTTATCAGAACTTCTGTCCTAATTCTTACTTTGAGGATGCTAAACTCACAAAGACTTTTACCTTTACTGATGACGGAACAACCAAAATCACTGCTACTCCAATCAAGTGGAAAGAGGGCATGGTAAAAAAGTTTACTGAAAAATCTATCACCAATTATGTTTTGTTGCTTGAGGCTGACAATTTTAGAAACTTGGGGGACTGAAACTGCCAATTATGCAAACTTTGCTCATTTTTCATCTGATTTTAAACATTTTGCATCTGAAACATATAAAATGCCATTTTGGAATATTTTCAGTATTTTGATGCATTTCTGAGCATTTTTAACCGTTTTGCAGTTCAGATTTGACTAAAAATGATGAGTATTTACACACTCATCAATCCCCCACACTAAACTATTGCTAGTCCCTAGCAATCTTTTGAGAAAAACTTAATGGATTTGAATCTCTTTACCAAAAGCCATTACTTCTGGAGTAGCCAAATGTTTTAGTTCAAGTAAGAACCATGGTACACCGATAACCATGTGATTTTGAGCAAACCACCAGCTTCCAACGGATTTGATTTGTCTTTACCAGAAGCCGTTTGCTCTGGACTAGCCAACTCTTAGATAAATTATCAATATTATCTTTGGTGAGCTGATTACCAATTATGGTTTTTTCCACTGCCTTTACCACAAGCCATAAACTTGCGGGC
The DNA here is from genome assembly GCA_019973895.1 of Chrysanthemum seticuspe. Taxonomy (NCBI): domain Eukaryota; kingdom Viridiplantae; phylum Streptophyta; class Magnoliopsida; order Asterales; family Asteraceae; genus Chrysanthemum; species Chrysanthemum seticuspe. The sequence goes on along the minus strand of BPTQ01000007.1, from coordinate 321,591,038 downwards.
TAGCCAACTCTTCACTTTTTAGGATATGGTGAGCTGAATACCATAAAATTTTGGGCAAATAGCAAGCCGTCAACGGATTTGAGATATCTTTACCAAGAGCCGTTTGCTCCTGGATTAGCCAATCCTTTTGTCTTACAGACATGGCGGACTGATAACCAAATGAGAAAGTGTAAAACATTTACTCCAAAAAAAATTTTGGCCAAAAACGTGGGAATTAGGCGGCATAATTACATGATAAAATTCGTGAGAATTCCCCCCCACACTTAGAAATGAAGATTTCCCTCAATATTCAAAGTACCGGCTGTTATGCCGAAACAAAGAACGTAAAAGGGAAATACTACGGCCATTATTTAGAAAGAAGATTTTTTTTTTTTTTTTTTTTTTTTTTTTTTTTTTTTTTTTTAGAGAAAACTTATATACACAACATGTGGGGCAACCCCCCCCCCCCCACACTAGGGTGGTAGAAAGTAGAAAGAAGAAGCTGAACTGTCAAGTTTTATCACACAAGCTAGCCACTTGTGAATGACTAACCGTAACAAACTTAAGACAGCTCAGAAATATGGGTGACAACCCATATGGCATGCTACTGTTTTTGATTACCAAGTCGCTAGCTTGACTCGATCCCCGCATTCATTGGTTCATGGGGAAAGTTTGTAAATCTGGGACAACCACAGGGGGAATGTCCTCTCCAAAATAATGCTTCACTCGATGACCATTCACTTTAAAATTAGGACCATCGGGTTGAGATAACTCAATGGTACCATAAGGATAAACCTTAGCGATAGTAAATGGACCAGACCAGCGGGATTTTAATTTTCCCGAGAAAATCTTCAATCTTGAATTGAAAAGAAGGACTCGATCACCAACATTGAAAACGCGGTTCTTGATTTTTGAGTCATGAATCTTCTTTGTCTTTTGTTTATAGATCAAAGAGTTCTCGTAAGCTTGATCACGGAGTTCATTTAATTCATTCATTTGAACTTTCCGATGATCACCAGCTGTCTGAATGTCGAAATTAGCATGCTTCAAGGCCCAGTATGCCTTGTGCTCGAGCTCAACTGGTAGATGACATGCCTTCCCGTACACCAGCTTGTATGGAGTGCACCCGATGGGTGTTTTGTAAGCTGTACGGAAGGCCCAGAGTGCGTCATCTAACTTATCCGACCAAGAGGCACGGTTTTCACCAACCGTCCTCTCAAGAATTCTTTTTATTCCCCGGTTAGAAACTTCCACTTGCCCACTTGTTTGTGGGTGGTACGCAGTAGATAGACGGTGAGTTACACCATACTTTTGCATGACTCTTTCAAATTGGTCATTGCAGAAATGCGTACCACGATCACTGATTATGGCTCGTGGAGTTCCAAACCTAGCAAATAGAGATTTCAAGAATTTCACAACAACTCGGGCATCGTTGGTGGGTAAAGCCTTAGCTTCAACCCATTTTGACAAGTAGTCAACGGCCACGAGTATGTATTTGTTACCACGGGAAGAAGGAAATGGCCCCATAAAGTCAATGCCCCATATGTCAAAAATCTCACACACTTGAATGGCGTTTTGCGGCATTTCATTCCTTTGTGAGATATTCCCGTGACGTTGACAAGCGTCACAGGTTTTGACGAATTCATGGGCATCCTTGTAGATCGTGGGCCAATAGAATCCGGAATCAAACACCTTCTTGGCGGTGTAGTTGGGGCTATGATGTCCCCCAGTAGGTCCAGAATGGCAAGCCTTGAGAATGTCAATAGCTTCCTGACCATACACACATTGCCGGATGACTTGATCCGCACAAATTTTAAACAAGTAGGGGTCGTCCCAGAAATAATGTTTCACATCTTTAAAGAATTTATTTTTCTGTTGGGACGACATCCCTTTCACCACAAAGTTACCCGCATGGTAGTTTGCAAAGTCGGCAAACCATGGGGTAGAAGAGTCTCCACGAAAAGAAACCACATTGAGTGTTTCGAGAGGAAACGTTTCGTTTATTTCCTTTTTCTCGAACACATTTTGGTGAGGGTTCTCTAATCGGGACAGATGATCAGCAGCCAGGTTCTCAGCTCCTTTTTTATCACGAATAATGATATCAAATTCTTGTAGGAGGAGAACCCAACGGAGCAATCTCGGCTTTGCATATTGTTTTGCAAAGAGATATTTGAGTGTCGAGTGATCCGTATACACCACGCATTTAGTCAAGATAAGGTATGGCCGAAACTTTTCAAACGCATACACCACAGCTAATAATTCTTTTTCTGTAGTGGTGTAATGGGTCTGAGCTTCAGTCATAGTTTTGCTTGCGTAGTGGATTGGCTGAAAATGCTTAGTTTTGCGTTGCCCCAAGACTGCACCGATAGCAAAGTCACTTGCATCGCACATGAGCTCGAAGGGTAAATCCCAGTCGGGGGCAACTAGAATGGGTGCTTCCGTAAGCTTTTTCTTAAGTGTTTCAAAAGCTTCGATGCACTCAGGAGAAAAGATAAAAGGAGCATCTTTTTCGAGAAGATGGGTCATAAGCCGGGCGATTTTAGAAAAATCTTGAATGAATCTACGATAGAACCCGGCATGACCTAGAAAACTCCTAATACCTTTGACGGTAGTAGGGTGAGGTAGTTTAGCAATAACATCAACTTTTGCTCTATCTACCTCAATCCCATTCTTAGAAATCTTATGGCCAAGGACTATGCCTTCTTTGACCATAAAGTGGCTCTTCTCCCAGTTTAGACATAGATTGGTGTCTTCACACCGTTTTAACATTTTGTCTAAGTGGGAGAGACATGTCTGAAATGAGTCCCCAATGACCGAGAAGTCATCCATAAACACCTCCATAGTTTCCCCGATCATGTCGTGGAAAATTGCCATCATACATCTTTGGAACGTGCCAGGAGCATTACATAAGCCAAAAGGCATACGTCTATAGGCAAACGTCCCGTATGGGCAGGTGAATGTGGTTTTTTCTTGATCCAACGGATCAATGGGGATCTGAAAGTAACCCGAGAAACCGTCAAGGAAACAATAGTACTCGTTCCCTGCTAATCTCTCAAGCATCTGGTCCATGAAGGGTAGAGGAAAATGGTCTTTACGGGTGGCTTCGTTTAACTTACGATAGTCAATGCACACACGCTATCCCGTAACCAATCGAGTTGGAATTAACTCGTTTTCTTCATTTGTGACAACAGTAATGCCACCCTTTTTTGGAACGCAATGAATTGGGCTTACCCAAGGACTATCAGAGATAGGGTAAATTAAACCGGCATCAAGAAGTTTGAGAACCTCTTGTTTGATAACCTCGTGAATCTTAGGATTCACCCTTCTCTGATGTTGGACTACTGGTTTGAAGTCATCCTCCATTAAGATTTTGTGAGTACAAAACTCAGGGTTGATACCCTTAATATCGGAGAGTTTCCAAGCAATTGCTTGCTTGTGTGACTTCAAGACCTTTATGAGAGCAGTTTTCTCCTCCTCAGTCAAGTCTTTAGCAATTATGACGGGTAATTTATCATCACCCTCCAGGAATGCATACTCGAGATGAGGAGGTAGGTCCTTAAGTTCAACCTCGGGAAATTCATCAGTAGAAGTTTGTACTGATTTGATTTCCTCAATCGTGATTTCTTTCGGAGGGAGTGAAGGTAATGGATCTTCATTAAGCAATTGCTCAAGATAAAGGATATCCCCCTCCGAATCATAAACACCATCAATTCCAGGTGGAATTGATTCATCAGTAGCAAGAAATTCATCGATCTCTTCCAAAAGGAAGTCACCTCCCTCAAACGGAGTGAGAGAGGGGGAAGAGTCGGCAATGATAGGTTGAGAAGATGTGGTGGAATTGGAATTCCCACTCACAGAATTATGAAGATAACCAAGAAACTCTTGAGAGTACTCATTTGAAGCAATATCAATTAAATCGACTCGATTAATTGATTCAGTATCATAATTTGAGGAGTACCTCGAAGTCTGATCGAGGTTAAAGGTAACAGCTTCATTACCCACACATAGAGTGATTTCTTGCTCAAATACATCTATAAGAGCACGGCCCGTTCTCAAGAATCCCCGCCCAACAATGAGGGGAACTCGAGGATCAGCATCGAAATCAACAACCACAAAGTCAGCTGGGAAATGGAACTTTCCTACTTTCACAAATACATCCTCGGCAATGCCAAGAGGACGCGAGATAGAACGATCTGCAAGCTCGAGAGTCATGCAGGTAGGAATAAGTTCCAGAAGAGAAAGTTTCTTCCACACTGAATACGGCATCAGATTGATGCTTGCACCAAGATCGGCAAGGGCAAAGCATTCAATCATCCCAGGAAAAACACAAGGAAGAAGAAATTTTCCGGGATCTCCTAGTTTCACGGGAAGCTTCTTTAACAAGACAGCTGAGCAATTTTCATTCAAAGGAGTCTTAGCCATTTCAAACAGCTTTTCCTTGTTGCTCAACATGTGTTTCAGAGTGGATGCAAACTTGGGCATCAACATGATGGCATCCGCGAAGCTTATGTCAAAGTGAAGTTCTTGGAAAATTTGAAAGAATTTTTCCATTTGATGACTCGCTTTCTCGCGGAGCTTTTGCTCATGTAAACGTGAGGGATAAGGAATAGAAGTTTTGGATTTAGGGTCAACAACTGGAGGTTCAAAAACAACTCCAGGTTTGGTGTTGGGTTTCGGGACAACCTGAGGATGGACAGTACTGGTACTTCCGTTATTAGTAGGAAGTTCCTTGTCCTTTGTTGCCTCAGGTTCACTTTCCACTACCTTCAGGAGAGAAGAAGAAGAGGTAGTAGGAATAGCGGGTCCAGCATAAGAAGCACCACTTCGGGTTGTGATCGCCTTTGCATCGCCCCTCGGATTAGCGATCGTGTTGCTAGGTAGAGTACCTGAGCCCGAGGGTCGATCATTTAAAGACTTCTTGATGTCAGAAATCTGGCTAACCAACAACCGATTCATTTCCTCTTGGGATTTCATGAATTGTTTCAACAACTCATCAGATGATGGGCCAGTTGGAACAATGGCTTGAGTTTGCACAGGAAAATTCTGGCCTCTATTAGGATTAGGGCCTTGATTCTGAAAATTCCCTTGATTGTTGGCATGAAAATACCCTTGGTTGAAATTTCCCTGACCTGGGTTTCTATTGAAATTTCCTTGATGTTGGAAATTTTGATTCTGATTCTGAAAACCGTTGTTTGGATTGAAATGACCTTGGTTTTGGAAACCTTGGTTTGGTCTGTTTTGATTTTGATTACGGTTTTGATTGAAACTGGGAGGGCCAGAGTAGTGGTTAGGACGGTGTTTCGGGTCTACAAGAGCACGATATTGATTGCCTCCTTGATTAGACATCCTGCCCACAGCATTGGCTTCAAAAGGGTTACCATCGGTGGCCATACAGTTGTAATAAGCATGGGGGCCACCACAGGTAACACAGACTTCCACTTTCTTAACTTCAGCAGGAGGTGAAGTTTGTGGAAAAGAGACTTTCTTCTGGTTGGAGAGAACCAAAGCTTGGATAGCTTCCGTGAGTTTGTCAATCTTAGCATCGGTGCTAGACTGACTCACGGGCGATGAAGAAGAAGAAGGACCCACACTGACTTGGGAAACAACCGGCTTGCTTCGTGCAGTGCGGACTTTAGACTTGTTTTCGATTATCGCTAAAGCTTCTTTGACAGTTTTGCTTAGGAAATTTCTTCCCGCGGAGGAATTGAGAGAATCTTGATCAGATTGACTCACTCCATTGTAGAAAGTATCGAGTTGCATCAACTCGGAGAAACCGTGGTGAGGACATTTGCGAAGCAATTCCTTGAAACGATCCCACGATTCACTGAAGGATTCATCAAACTTCTGAGTGAACTTGATGATTTCATTTTTAAGGCTCGTGGTTTTGGAAGGTGGATAGAATTCATTCACAAATTTCTTCACCAGATGTTCCCATGTCTCAATAGACTGAGGGGGTTGTTTTTCAAGCCAAATCCGGGCTTGCCCCTCAAGAGAAAATGGGAACAGAAGAAGCTTAACAGCATCAGTAGGGACATTCTTATACTTGATGGTAGATGCAATCTTGTTAAACCATCTTATATGAGCATGAGGATCATCCCGCTCAAAACCGTAGAACTGATTTGAGGTTACAAGGTTCAGTAACCCGGTCTTGAGTTCAAAATTTTCAGCCACGATGGCTGGTACAACGATAGCATCTCCATACCCGTCGATGGGTGCCTGGAGAAGCTCACACATAGGGCGTTCTTCCGCCATGATAACGGAAGTAGTGTGAGCAGTACGGATCTCAGATCCGACTGATGGAGCAGAAAGTCTACGAACACGCCTTCTTGGAATCTTGACAAGCTCACGAAATGGGCTCACAGATCTAGAAGAGCGAGTGCGCATACACTAGAGTTAACTCTAAGGAAACTCAGAGTTAAGGAGAGAAATGGGAATTATGAAGACGTTTTTATAAAAATTGGGGTGAGAAGAATATTTATGGGTTTTCTGTTTATGACAAGTAGATATACCAACAAAATCAATTAACACAAAATCGAGGCAAAACAACAGTGAACTTAACCAATAATCACAATATGAATGGCTTCTTTGAAAAAGGTACACCAATCACAAGGACACAAAGGTAAGTTTTGAATCTTTAGTTCGGGAACTTATTATGGTCGCACCCCCAGTTAGGTAGTGCACTGCCTTGGTTTGCGGTGGTAATCTTTTAAGTTATTATTAAAGAAAATGACAAATCTTTTTGTATTTTTATATTTTGATACATATATAGAAACAAAAGAAAAATATTTTTGTGTTTTATACGTTTTTTGGATGTTTTGGGTTTTTGGATTTTTTATAAGAAAATATGGATATATATATAGATGGAAAGAGATGGATGATATGAACAAATGAGTGAGTATTCAAACAACTAATCTGCTAGACGTAAGACAATTAGCACAGCTCCCCGGCAGCGGCGCCAAAAATTTGATGCGCTCCAAAACAGTCAAGCTTTATCACACAAGCCTGCCACTTGTGAATGGCAGACCGTAACAAGCTTAAAACGGCTCAGGAACGAACTCAATGAAGATCTGAGGAGTATAGAATCTCCCCGGGTCGTTATGTCCCAGCGAGCTATGCAATGAATTATCAAACGTAAAGTGATCGGGAAATTTGAACGGAAAAGGGATTTGGTTATGATTATAACTACGGAAAAAGCCAACAAATTACAACGGCTTAAATGCAAATTAAAGGAGATTAAAAAGATAAAATCTATTAAATAAACGCTATCACTATATTTAAAATGATGTTTTTGTTTTTATATTTTTATAAAACTGAAATTAAAAATCTACGTGACGTACAATTAAAAATGTGAAACTTACACAATATTAACCCTAAAAATATGAAAAATACATTTTTACAAACCTAATGATAAAAGAAAATATTTAGAAAAAGAAAATTATTTTTACAACTATTTAATTAATTATTATTAATTAAAAACTATTTTTAACTATTTAATAATTACCTAAAATACAAGAAATTAGGAAATAAAGCTAGAAAAATAAAATTATGAAATGGAAAAGTCTAAAATATCAAAAGAGAATTTTCAAAACTATTTTTGTATTTTTCTGATTATTTTTCTATTTTTTATGAATTTTAAACTATTAAAAACTAGTTAAATTACTAAAAATTACAAAATAAACTATGAAAAATCTGGAAAATTACTTTTTTTACTTTTTATATTTATCTAAACCTAAGAAAATTGAAAAATTATTTTTTTGAACCTTTTCTTAATTTTTTGTATTAAAAGCTAATTAAAAATGCTTAAAATCTAATTTAAATTAAGAAAAACAGCAAATCAACTTAGAAAAATCTGAAAATTTCAGGAAAACTCTAAAATATTATAAGGAAGCTAGGAAAATTAGAAAAACAAGTGATTATGTGGAGGAATTTGAAACTGCTAACCAAGTGCTTATTGAAATAAGCACTTGAATAAGCTAAAGTGACAAAGCAAGCACCAACTGATTACATAAGCTTTATTATGCTAAAATAACTCTAATACAACTTAAAACAACAGGTTATAACTTCAGATTAGCAGGCTAGTACAGATTTGATGTATGAGTTATTTGCTAAAAACAGATTTCTGGGTAGCAAGTTTGAACACAAGCACCAGCTTAAAAATAAGCTCAAACTGAAAACTACAGATTGGAACCTAAAGCAGACCTGGTTGAGATCAATTTCACCAAAAATCAGACTATGATAAGCTCTTATGAGCTCTGTGCACCTTGCACCAAATCTGAGAAAAACTCAGTGTCAACTGAAAGTTTGGAGCAGGGCACTTAGGACCAAGTTGAGAAGCTTGTTTAGAGCTTATAAAAAATTGGTAAAATTTTACAAAAATACTGATAAGAAAGAGGACCAGTTGAAGTTTCTAAAATACCAAGTCTCACTGAGTAAGTCCCAGAAATGAACTCAAAATAATTCTTCCTAAATGAGCCCAAAATGACTTTTCACACTTTTGACTTTTGAAATAGTTGAGAGACTTTGACTTAAGTGAACTTTGATTCCATTTTTGTCACTGAGATTGATGTAATATGATATGATAACACTAATGCAAGCTATGTTATTGACTTCTAAACTCAAAACACTGATCTGCTAATCCTAAAACTCCAACAGTAAGCAGTAAGACTGATTTAAGTGCAAGTTTGACTTTTAGTGGTTGCAGGCACCAAATATTGACTCAAATGAACATACTTAGACTAAACAAACATGAAACAAGAGAAATTAACCAATGAATATATCTTTAAGACAGATGGATCAGCAAAACCAAACACACCTTATTAACCTGATAAGCAAGTTAAAACTAATCTAATCACTGAACAAGCATGAACCATAGATCAAACTAACTCTAATTAACCTAGATACTACTATTAAGACAAAATTTAACTACTTATAACTTCTAAATCAGATTATGCTAAGAATTGTTGAAAAACACTTACAAGTGTCCAAAGCCACTATGGCTTGCAAACCAGTGAACCATGAACCACTACCCTATTTTATCCAACCACTGCTTCCAAAACAACCCACATCCATGTCTGAATCAATCCAAATCCTTCCTGCATCACTTTTGATCCATTTTGACTTTTTGTTGACCCATATCAAAAAATGTTGAAACTTGATTATAAGCTTACAAGAAGCTATTATAAGCTTATATAAGCTTATATGAGATTAACTTGAACTGCTAAAAGCTTTATCAAAAGGGTTTGAAAATAAAAATCTCAACAGTTAACATAAATGATGTATATTGAACATTAACTGAAATTGATACTTGAATCAAGTTGAAATACACTGAAATAGTTCACTTGAACACAAATGAACTCTAAAATACAACTGCAAATCTAATTTAGACTAAAAAAAACATTAAACGACATACATTGTGAAAAAATAAAAACTAACTCTTTTGCTTCTCAGTCTTCCTTCTCTTTTATACCCAATTCCTCTTTCTCTCACCTTTCTGAATAGTTCCCACCAACAATATGGACCATAGGATGTGTAGAAGCAATCCTGGCCCTTTAAATGTTTTTGGCGCCAATTTTGGTTTAAGCCAGCTGGGGAGGGTGTTTGGTGCACAAGTGCATTAAATGCACTCTTGAAGTGTTGTGTTTGGAGGGGGGGAAGTAGGGATGATGATGGTTGAGTGTGACAAAAGGAGTTGCAGGTTTGTGATGATGGAAATGGTGTATCTCGTGAGGGAGAGAGGGAAAGGGGGTGGTCAAATTCGTTTGACTGGGATATTTAATAACAGGGGGTCCAAATGGTTAGTGACAGGGTCCAATTTGGGAAGGCAGGGGTCCAAAAGCCATTTTGACAAGTCCAAAAGGTATAAAAGGTTAATAATAATCAAAGGACTAAGTATGCAATTTCTGAAACTTCAGGGACCTGATATGCCAAATCTCAAAGTTGCTCCAAGGACTGAAATTGACAAATGTTGATATTACAAGGACCAAATTTGCCATTTTCACATTTTCCAGGGGCCATTTCCGCCAATTTTCAAAGTTGGAGGACCAAACTTGTAATTTTCTCAAACTTTTGACATTTTTCACCAAAGGACTAAATTTGACAAGTTATGATTTTAAAAGGACCTTTGGTGACTTTTCTTTTGAATATTTGACTCAGGGACTATTTTTGACAATTTTAGAAACTTGGGGGACTGAAACTGCCAATTATGCAAACTTTGCTCATTTTTCATCTGATTTTAAACATTTTGCATCTGAAACATATAAAATGCCATTTTGGAATATTTTCAGTATTTTGATGCATTTCTGAGCATTTTTAACCGTTTTGCAGTTCAGATTTGACTAAAAATGATGAGTATTTACACACTCATCAATATACCTATAGTTAGATTCATACTTTTGGTAATGTTATATCCCCCTAAACTTCCTGCTTAAATTCCGCATGAAGCACACTAAGCAAAAGAGTAAGTCATGAAGACTTCTACAAGTCAGTGATTTCTTATCAAGTGCCAGTTAGGATAGATTTTAGGAGGATATGGTGCTGTTTTGGTGACGTAACCTATGGTTGCTACCCACTAGGTTCTTCCACTTGGGAGCCACAATAACATGCATAGAATTGTAGTGAAAATCATGGTGAAATTATTATGATCGCAAATCATTGCAAAGTAATCTTTATCTTTTTTATTGCTTGTGTTGATTTAGATCAATGAGAAGGCAAGTGAGGAGGTCTTGGCAGTGGAGCAGGAGTATAGTGTGGTTCGGAAGCCGGTTTATGATAAGCGGAGGGATATCATCAAATCGATTCCTGATTTCTGGCTGACTGCTGTGAGTGTTGTGTTATGATCTGTTGTGAAGTATGTTGTGTTTCTTTACGTGTTTGGATTTAATTTCGTGTATGTTCATGCAGTTCTTGAGTCACCCTGTTCTTTCTGATCTTAATGAACAAGACCAAAAGGTTGGTACTTTACACTATTGGGTCAACATTTCACTTATTTCTACAAACCCGAATGCTAATTTGTTAAATAACCATCATGCTATTTTCTATTCTGCTAGATCTTTAAGCATTTGACATCTCTTGAAGTCGAAGATTCTAAAGATATGAAGTCTGGTTATTCAGTCACTTTTGTAAGTAAATATATTATATATTAGATTATTTTATTAAATTATGAGCTCTATTTCATATATATTTATTCGATCTTGTGCTTCTTATCAGAACTTCTGTCCCAATTCTTACTTTGAGGATGCTAAACTCACAAAGACTTTTACCTTTACTGATGACGGAACAACCAAAATCACTGCTACTCCAATCAAGTGGAAAGAGGGCATGGTAAAAAAGTTTACTGAAAAATCTATCACCAATTATGTTTTGTTGCTTGAGGCTGATTTTTGGACATCTCGATTTTTTGAAGGGCGGTACCAATGGAGTTGCTCATGAGAAAAATGGAAATAAGCGGCCTCACGAGGAAGACAGGTATATCTTTCGGTTATATATTGCGTATATTTCCATTAATGTTACTCGTATATATTTAGTTTTGGCAACTATTTTTTAGGGTGTTAATATTTTTATGATTCTCTTGGATCTATTTTGATTCTTCAAACCGTAATTTTTTCATCTCTTAGCTGACTTGGCATATTTTCGCGCAGCTTTTTTGGCTGGTTCAGTGAAACCCAACAGAAGGATGACATGGATGAAATTCAGGATCAGGTATATTCACTTTGGATTATACACGAGAATCAAGTTAAAGTTTAAACTTTGAAGTTACAATGATGAACTTTGTTTTGTAGGTTGCTGAAATAATCATAGAAGATTTGTGGAGCAATCATCTCGCATATTTTAACAATGTAACTCTTCTTTACCTACATATGAAATGATAATATTACTTTTTTTAGTTCTCTTTTACTGATATATTCTTACAATTTATTTGTTAAAGGATGCTGATGAAGAAGATTTGGAAGGTGATTATTTAATGGTCAATTAAAGACTTCTTACATTCTTCTGGAATTAGGAAAGTCAAAGGAAGACATCGACACTCGCATCATTCAATAGCTATGGAGGAAGGGGGAAGGTCTTGATGATAGTTCTATTGCCGATTATATACAATATTATAACCATCCTCCTTTCTATATGCAACATACCTTTCTATACCCAGTCGTCAATATTGCCGATTTTTATATGTATCATGACAGTTTATGTTTTCTAACAGCATGCATGGTTTTTTTAGTTGGATAACCTGCATTTTCATTCCATCGTCAGTAACCCATAAATATTATGGGATACGAGCAAGGTGCTTTTTGAAACAGAATCCATTTGGAACCAAAACCCAGCATGCAAGCATACATAGTTACTGAAATGTTTTTACAGGAGGCTTACTCAAGTAAGCTAATATGTTGAATAGTTTATCACGAAAATTAGACGACATTCAAGAGTTTACGGCTGATGGTATGACCATTTTTTTTGGATAACCAAAGTTTCTTTATGTTTTATTCTCTGTCTAGGATAGTATTTTGGATTAAAAATTTAAGTGTACTTATCTACAAGCTAGGAGGTATTGACGAGCAGATTGGAATGTTATTTTCTCCAATGATGTACTCCAATCTGTAAACAACTCCTCTAGCGTACTTGGGATACATATGAGAGATTTCAGGTTTGCACAATTATTTAATTTAAGTGTCTGAATCATATTAAGATCAATCTTATTGGGCAAGAAACTGGATCTTTCTTATAGGGACCAATTTGATCACAGAAGTGATTATAGAAGGAATGGGTTCATTGATTGCAAACAAAGCCGCTATAAGCAGCAATCTGATCAATTGCAGAGTAGAAACAAGGAGGATGTGAAGAAAAGAAAGTTTTCGCTTATTGTCTTGGATCGCGTTGACAAGCAGGTGAAAATCTCAAAAGATTTGGGTAAATTTAATGATGTTGTTACTGATGTTGAGATTCAGGTTTCTTCGGTCGAGTCTACTTTGACTAATGTTTCAGATGGAGTGGAAGTTCCGAGCCCGGTGGTTGATCAAGAGGCCGAGAATGAAGATGGAGAGTATGTTGTGGAACGTAACTTGTCTAAATCCAAGTGGGCTTTTCATGACTCGCCTAGAAGAGAATTAGATGGGAATAGTTCAAGTCCGGAGAGTGGTGAGTTTAAACGAGATGGTTCTGAAGGGAACGCTCTGTCCTCTTTGTCGGATGAGGATGTTGAAGGTGAGAAGTACGAGAATGGTGATGATATGGATTACTCGGGTTCAGATAGTGATAGTGATCGTGAAGATTTGCCGTCTGTTGGTTTTGGTGTGGGACCTAGCTGTAGAAATGTGTTCGAGTTTGAGAGGCTCAGGAAGATAAGTGAAGGGACTTATGGCATTGTTCACAAAGCCCGGGATAAGAAAACTGGAGAAATTGTTGCATTAAAGAAGGTTAAGATGGGGAAAGAAGGTTTCCCACTGACGGCTTTGAGGGAGATTAAACTTCTTGGGGAACTTCAACACCCGTACGTTGTGGGATTGAAGGAAGTTGTTATGGATGAATTTGATGGTGTGTATATGGTCATGGAGTATATTGATCATGAACTGAAATCATACATGGAGCGTATGGAGCAGCCTTTTGGTCAGAGTGAGGTTAAATGCCTGATGTATCAACTGCTGAACGGGCTTTCATATCTACATGACAATTATGTGATTCATAGAGATCTGAAGACATATGACAATTATGTGATTCATAGAGATCTGAAGACATCAAACTTGCGACTTTGGAATGTCGAGACACTACGCTGAACCAACAAAACCTTACACTTCTTTGGTGGTCACTCTTTGGTACAGGGCACATGAGCTTCTTTTGGGGATGAAGCATTATACGACTGCCATTGACATGTGGTCTGTGGGCTGTATAATGGCCGAGTTACTTTCCAAGAAACCGCTATTTGATGGAAGCAAGGAACTTGAGCAGATCAACAAGATTGTTAGTACACTTGGAACACCAAACGACTCCCGATGGCCTGGGTATTCTAAGCTGCCAGGGCTCAAGTCTAACCCTAAGCTTGTTAAGCAGCCTTACAAAAATTTGAGGAAAAAGTTCCCTGTAGCTATGTTTACGGGTTCACCTTCACTTACTGAATTGGGATTTGACTTGTTGAGCAGACTTCTAACATACGATCCGGCGAAGAGAATAACTGCAGAAGAAGCTCTTAATCATGGATGGTTCCGAGTGTCTCCTCTTCGTGCTGAACATGTTAGGATTTGTAAATAAATATTTACCTATTTGATCTTTATTAATGATCTTTGTAACATTACAGCATTTAATGATTTTTCAACTATCATTACAACATTTATTTTTGTACTTTATACATTCGATGTATGTTTTTACCCTTTTCTATTCTGCTGATATGGACACCTCTAATAAAACTTACAAATTTATATAGCTTATCTATTGGGTCAGTTAAAAGTGGAAAAAACAATACGGTAAATACGAACCTTCATCGGGAATCTACTTATTAGTGTTCTGATTAATAACGGACATCCTTAAGGACATCTGGGAAATTAGGTTGATACGAAAAGATATGTTCACATAATATCAACAAACAGAACATAAACACATTGTAGATTTTCTTTAATAAACAAAAACAATTAACAAGAAAAAAAAAAGAAAAAAAAACACAAATCAAATAACTTACCTGCTTTTAGTCGTTTAATGGTTTATGATAACATCAATTATAGATCTTTACCCTTTCATTTAACTTTTAATTACTTTTTAGTATATATTTGATCCACAAAATCATAAAAATAATAACCACAAGTCATACCCGTCCATCGGACGGGTTTTGACACTAGTATATATATATATATATATATATATATATATATATATATATATATATATATATATATATATATATATATATATATATATATATATATATATATATATATATATATATATATATATGTTAAGTGTGTATATATATATTTAGAACATTTAGCATAAATTTATTATAAAGGAATTTAAGTCTCAATTTAATTTATGAGTAAATTGTATTAGAAAAATATAATGTAAGTTTCTAATGATTATAATCCAAATACTAATATGTTTCAAAAAGTTGTATATACATATTTTCATATCGTCTAGTCCTTAAAATAATTGTATTTATTAAGTCTTAACTTGTTTTATGTGTTCATTGTTTTAGGGAAAAACAACATAGAGTTTTAAATGATAATATATCAAATACCATTTTGTTTCGAAGGGTCGTATACAATTTATCTTATATACATTCGAAGAATACAATATAGGTTTTCATGGAATAAAATTTATTTATGACTAGTGACATGTTTTTAGAAACCTTGACATGACTAAGTGTATATTTTTCTTCTTATTTAAGTTGACAAAAGGTTAAAAGTTGTATATCGAGTTTATTATCCAGTTTCTAATTGTTTGAAAAAATGTAAATTTTCCAAGTTTATGACTTCATGTAGTTTATATGTGTGACACATTTTCATTGATAGCCTAGTTGTGATATTTAAAAGTTATTTGTTTTTATAATTTCATTACCAATTGTTAACTTGTTATTTATCCAAGTCGGCTTGAGTGGTATGCCGATTCACTTAAGCTATGATGGGAATGGAAGACAAGACGTGCGAGTTGTGACGAGTGAGAATTTATTACCCGATTTGATAACAATAGTCACGAACTCGGAAGATGGTTTAATACCCGGTGTTGGTTGCGACAAACTTAAATGGACTCGAGTTGTTGGGTTGTGGCCCAACAGAAAAACCAATAGGCTCTTGCATAATTTGGGCCTTGGCGTTAATCTCAACATGACGCACTCTTATTTCCTGGATGGGCTTCACGGTCCAACTGTCACTAAGTGATAACTCGCTATGGAGTGGGCTTAGAGCCCAAATGGAACTGTTTACATAACTCAGTGTTTTTAAAAAAAAATGTGGTACCGGGTGCCATCCATTGACACGAGGAAAACAAATGAAACGCAAGTTAGTCAAGACTTTTATATGATCTCAACAAAGCAGTTACATCTAGGCTCGTTTGAAGCAACACGTACCCCTCGTGGCCTAATGTTGGGTTGAATATACATCATCCCTTTTTGAGGTATTTCCCTTGGTGCTCGAAGCAATCTCAAACACTAATAAAGGCACATCTTTTGGAAAGTTTACTTTTACCCCGATCATGATGTAACACATTAACCGTAACCCATGTCGACCAACACTTGATTCGTGTTAATCGGGTACTACCCGATTTGAGTAAATGACTCGATGCCCTTGTTGTATAAAGCGGTACAAGTCGACACAATAAGTAAAGGTGAATACCTTTCGAAGGGAATATTGACCTCAGTCGTGGTAGAGTGAACATCTCGAGTGATGTTTCACTCGTAGCCGAGTCATAATAAGAATAAGTCAATGAATATGCTAGTTCATGAGTCTAAAGCCAAGAATTAAGCCAAAGAAAGAAACACAATTAAGCTGAAACTATGACACCAAAATATTGTTTTTCTGTTTCTTTCTTTTTGGGTTTCTCGACAGCCACACAACAACAACATTATTTTTAACTTAGAAATTTTATTACCAATATTGTAATATCATTTTAACACCCAATAATTAATTTCAATTGGCACAAACAAATAATGTAAATTCGAATTACAACTTAATGTAATTACAAATCATTAGACAATAAAACAATGATGAGGAATGTGTTCTTACTATGTACTCAATTAGTGGTTGAGTAGCTATGAACACCGAAACTCACGAGCTCAATTGGAGGGGACTCGGGATGGAGTAGAACAATTAACGACTTGAGATGGCTTCCTTTTACACCTAGTAGCAAAACCCCCAACTCAATTTTGAAAACCCCTTTGATTGGAAGCACCCTAATTTTTGATGATTATGAGTGATGGGTGGATTAAAATCTGTAAAAGAAACCTTCCTATGTATAGATGAATAAAGAGAATGAGGCATCCTTGCTTTCTTGACCTAGTCTGTAAAGAGACCCTCCTTCTTGGCTAACTTACTTGTCCACAGCCGCCCTTAAGATGGATAGCATGATAGGTGATAGTTTTGGCATGTGGGACAAGATATTTCGTGGTTGACTTGATAGGGAGGAAAAGATTCCACCATTTTTGTGTTTATGTTTTCTTGTTTGTGTCGACAAGAGAGAGAGAAGAAGCAACAGGTCTGGAACGTGGGAGAGAGAGGGTGGTAATATTATCTCTTTTGTTTTATTATAATATACTGTATAATTTGTACTCCGTGTTTTGTCGAATCCTCGAGTAAACGTACCTTCTTGGTACCCGAAAAATATAAAAATTATACTTTCGGAAACGATTTCTTAAATGTAATAACATGACATTTTTATTATGTTGAAATTTGATTATAACTGTTTGCCGTTATTTAATTGGTGTCGGTACTCGTGCGGTGCCGTGACTTTATAAATTTACGAGATAACCTCTCGTTTATGGATCTAAATATTGACAACTCTCAGAAAATAGTCAATTTGAATTTTCTGACGTGATAAATATTATTATAATAATCCGAAAATTTAAGGGTTGTTATAGAAGGTGGCCTTGTAGCCGAACCACTATAAATACTCGCGTTGTGGTTTTGTGCTTCTTACTCTTATCTTTCATTACATACCTTTATATGTTTGTTTATCAACATCCAACACACACATCCAAATAGATTGACATAAGTCGATCTAAATAGTTTAAAAGGAAGTTTTAATTGGCAAAACTATTCAACCCCCCCCCCCCCTCAAGTTTTTCACAATTGGCATCAGAGCTTCGTTACCAAGTTTCTTGAAGTATATTGTACTTTAAAAATTTGATACGATCCATGGATAATTGAAAACTACAAAGACGGTTTTTCATAAAAACAAACACCATGTCTTTTAAAACTATATGTTTGGATGTTGATTTGATAACAACATTTTTCTTATTTACTTTTTCATATAATTGCACTAATCTTCTTTTTCAAGTGGATTAGTTAAAGCTCACATCTATCATGCCATAGGATCTGCTTGATAATAAAGATTACCTTCCATAAGAAGGTATCTTAAGCACAAAGAAGCTGGAATTGTCTTCTGGCATTAGTTGTGTCATTTGTAAAGACATTCCTAAGTGCATTCGAGGTATGACTTTCCACTTATGTCTAAATGATATTAGTTTAATAAATAAGTGTGATTACTTAGGTATTTACTTGAGTAGCTTTCGTGTATACACATTTTTTACATATAGCTTCATTAGGAAGTTTTTCTCACATACGTGTCACTCTTTCGTCTAAAAGTCATGGTTCATAAAACTTGTGTTTTGTTTCACTCAATCCATAAATCATATCTTTCTAATAATAAAACAAAATACGAATATAAAAAATTCCTCTTTTCCCATAGATACTCCCACCGTCGACTACTCTATCAAACCCCCACTTTTTCAAATCTTCTAATTTCAAAAATTTCCACTCATTCAAAACTTCATCTTCCTCTCCATTTTATCCCAACCGAAACCAAGAAGGATCGTCTTCAACATAGTTTACATCGCCTTCGTGCTCATCGTCTTAACACTCATCGCACTTGTGTTCCCTATGACGAAGTTCACATACGGAGGCATTTACTTTGTGTTGTTAATCTACATTGGGGTTATATACCCAATCATTTGTATCATTCTTAGTATTGAAATGAAATATTACTAATAGTCTATTTATCTAGGTTATTATTATCATAATGTGTTTATCATTTTTCTTTGTTTTATTTCATTCTCTCGTGATACATTAGAAGTCATGTATGCATGTTAAAAGAAAATGTAGGCTAAAACACATATCTTGGTATAAAACTATGAGATCTAAAAACCTATGTTTTTCATCATAAAATCTGTTTCTGTAACTACAGATCCACGGATCCCGGCAAATGTACTAGCCGGATCCCTTTTGTAAAGGAACCGTGGGATCCGTCCTACTGGAGAATAGTTTTTCATGCAAATAAAAACCACTTTTCTTCTAAAAGTTATATTCCACTAGAATGTCCAAACCATAAGTGAGTTAAGTGTCAATGTTGATAAAAACCATTGTTAATAAAAATCTAGTAAAAACATTAGATAATCATTGGTCGACCACAAACATCACTTTCTATTAACTCATCATTTCTATAGGTTCAACTATGACGAATGTATATGAGATTGATTTTTCACTCACTAGCGTCTACACTCCGAACATCTCCCTTGAACCCAACACACCTGGCAATCATGTCCGTGGGTTCAATAATCTCGAAAACCGTCACTTCCACGAAGGACGTATTGTAGACACCTCTCTACAATTCGAAGAAGATAACAATACCTCCTTCTGAGCCATAGGACCAGAATGTCTTCTTGAAATCAATGAGAAGATATGTCCAAGTTTCATAATGGAATTCTTTCGTCAAGTTGAACTCGTTCGTAACGAGGATCGCTCTCTATCTATTTGGTTTTATATCAAAAACCAAAAGTTTACTTTAACCCTTGGGCATTTTGCTCACATCCTCCGGATTCTAAATCATGGACAATGTGCCTTCACCGAAGATTGGTCTCTTGATTCTCTCTTCAACTTTTGTGAAGAAAATAGTCCATATTGTTCACACATACCCTCCCTGGAAGATTTAAATCGCATAATATGCAAACCTCGACCATATTCCTCCCATCCAAACATAATCTTCACACGGGACATCCGAGAAGAGTACAAGCCTCTTGCACTCATCCTGCGTGAGAATGTTTGGAGTCTTAGGGGAAATCTAGAAATCCTTCCCGCTTGTTGTGCTCCCATGTTGTACTATTTGCTAACACAACAACCATACAATCTGGCCTATTTCTTTACAAGGCGAATTGTAAATCTTCAAAGCTCCAAGAATAAACTTATCCCTTATGGAATGTTCTTGACGCGCCTTTATCACAATGTTATGTACTTTCATCCTCAATTTCAAAGTCCGTTGTACATACTTGTGAACAAGATGATGGAACCGCTAAACATACCTCTCATGAAGACTTTCTTCATTCTTGATTCCACCAACACTCATCAACCACGTGATGATCCTTCAAGTGAAAACGCTCAAGGAACTTAGTAGTCTTTTAAATAGGATCAATCCTTTTCTACTCGTGCTTTATCAATGTAATCCAATTTCTTTCATGAAATAAAACATCTTACATTTGATATCTTAGTGATTAGAAACCCTTTAAACTAACCTTGGAATATAATGTATTGTCATGATCATTGCATACCTTTAGTAAAGGTTCTGCTTAGCAGATGGACGGATCCCAAAGTTCGTGTTAGACGGATCTCAACACTTAGGGAACCGTGGGATCCGACAAACAGAAAATGCAATTGCAAGCATTGTATTTCAAACATATCCTTAGAACACCTCACACTAAGCTAGACATAGTGTCTTAAGGCAAATTAAGTCCTTATCAAGTTAAGTAGATCCTTCTCACTCACACATAAACTCACCTAGATCACACTCAAAGACGCTTTTAGATCTATCATTTCATTTTAATTCATTACTCTTCCGCTCTTAAGCTCGCACATCATTTTTCACATGATCCCTCATATCTAAACATTGGAAACCTCTTATAGCAAAATTGATCATAATCATTCGTACGACAAAATTGGTCAAAATTCATCAAATCCTAGTTTATTTGATCTTAAGCCTCTAGGATATTTTCCAAAGCATTAATCTAAGTCAGTATCTGATCTCTAGGATCATTTAGCTTCAATTGACACTCTCATATTTAGTGTCATCCTTGTTCATTCATTGGTACTCATAAAAGTTCCAATTTCTTCCATAAAAGACAATCATTAGCTACATCATTCATTACCTTCAAGTGCTTAAGCACCCCTTCATTTAAGACACTTAGGAAGACTGAAACACTCAAGATGATATAGATCTTAGACCTTAGAAACATCATTTCTACTCTCTCATAGCTGCTGAGAGCCGAATCCCTAGGATTAGCCTAGACGGATCCCTTTGAGGAGGGAACCGTGGGATTCGGGTGACAGATTATGTCAAACCTTGCTAAAACAATAATTTCAACTCATCTTTTTAACTCAAACACTCCATCTCATCTTAAATGAGTTCCTAGATCAGTACAAACTCTGAAGTTGACTCTTTTGCATGTTAATCATCACATTCCAATGAATTTTAGTGGCTTAAGGCTTAAATGCACTTACCAAATCTCTTGCTTTATAAACCACATTTTTAGGACTTCCATAGTCATCACCTTCATCCTAATTTTCAGTACTTAAGAAACCCTTACAAACTTCTTGAAATCATCTCATCATGAGGAAAACTCCAAGTAGTAACTTATCCACCAAAGAACCACCCAAGAAAATTGCTCGTGTTGTACACGAAATTTCTTTAACCGAATCATCTCCGGTCAAGCCAACAAATGCAAGGATCTCTTCTCAACCTATCAAACCAATTCCTAAAAGGATAGTACCCACAAAACTACCTATGCCAAACACCACCATACCTCCTAGGCAAAACAATATCATCTCCACTAAACCATCACCATTGGTTCCTAGAGCTATCTCTTTTACATCTCCACTATCATCACCACACCTTTACAATTTAGAGGATTTGCCTCCTAGGCCATCTCATCCTCCTCCACCGACAACATTCTCCTCATTAGGAGGAATAATGGTACAAAATCAAGGTGTTGAGTCAACACTAGCTCCGGCTTCCCTTTCGCCATTTCCATCATATAATCCCATTTGGATTATGAGAAATGATCAAAGTCAACCACCCGACCATATGAAAGTTGACACTTCTCTACCACCATCATCATTCTTGGTCGAGCCATTCTCAAATGCGCCTCCACCAATCCCTCCGTTGTTTGAAGCTCCACAAGCCGCTTCACTTGATCCTTCACATCAAGCCATTTCATTTCTTCCACCGCCACTACCTAGCCATGACAAAGATTGTTATCATTGTCAACATGTTGAAAGTTTGATACATGAAGTACGAGAAGACCAACGTTTCATGTTCTACCATCTCCTCGAACGTTTCGACGAGATTAAACCTAAACAAAACTTGAGCTAGAAGATTTTAGTGGTGTCCTAGCATCAAGCAATAGTTGGTCCAGAAATTCCTAGTCATGTGTTTTATATTTTCGTAGTTTTTAGAGTCATGTATATCATAACTCTAGTTTTATTAAATGAAATTACATGCTACTTGCTATATTTTTGAGTATATGATTACGTTGTATTCATATCTCACTTTTGTGATAACATTATTTGTTATACCACCATTTGCTGAATTTATTCATCAGCCAGATGGATCCCTCTGATTTGCCTAGACGGATCCCTACTAGGAGGGAACCGTGGGATCCGTAATACAGAAAACTATTTTTCTACTAACTTGGATCACATATGCAGGAAATTGTGCATTATACTTGTTTTCTAATCTTTGTTTTGTAGTTATT
Organism: Chrysanthemum seticuspe; assembly: GCA_019973895.1. Taxonomy (NCBI): domain Eukaryota; kingdom Viridiplantae; phylum Streptophyta; class Magnoliopsida; order Asterales; family Asteraceae; genus Chrysanthemum; species Chrysanthemum seticuspe. The sequence goes on along the minus strand of BPTQ01000007.1, from coordinate 321,568,633 downwards.
CAATTTACACATGAAGACTTTGACATCCTAAAGCTAAGGGAGCTTTATTTCAAAGCAATACATTTCAAATTACTTGCAACATTAGGATTACATTTCTTGACATCCCTTTGCAAAATTGCAATCATCAAGGGGGAGCACATTCGTCACTTATATGAAATCTTTTGCAGTATTACTTTCTTGAAGCCCTTACATAGGGATAGACTCGTCAAGGGGGAGTAAAGACGAGATCCTTTCCCGTTATTTGCTCCCTATTTCTTTTTATTTCTTTCACATGTTTTTCCTAAAAACAATGTGTTAGTTTCCTTTCGAAGCTCTTTTTGTTTTGACAAAAAGGGGGAGAAGAAAGTAAAAACTACAAATTCAAACTTTTACGAATTTTAGCTTTTCCTTAAAATAATTTTATGTTTTGTCAACAACAAAAAGGGGGAGATTGTTAATACAAATAAGCTGTAAAAACGTTTATTTATATTCTACGATCTTCTAATGTTTTGTCGATAACAAACGTAAAATAATTTTAACGAAACAAATAAAATACGTAAATGGTTTGAACTAAAAGTTTCTAACATATTCATATTTTCACATAAAACACTAAAACAAGTATAAGTGATTTTATGATTTAATATTAAATATGTACAAGAACTAGTGTTTACATATTTGGGTAAAATATACACATAACTAGTATGTAGTATATTGGGTAATATAAATGGGTAGAAACTTAAGTATCATAACCCATTGGGCAAATACATTGAATGTAGTTGGGTACAACCCAAAGCCCATGACCCATGGAGCTTGACCCATAACCCATTGCATGACATCATGCTTATATCATATATGGATAATATCCATAACCAATGGTTTTTACCCATACCCATGTCACTAGGTGCATTGCACTCAAGAGATACATTGTATCTAGCTAAAGACCCATGGATCAACCCATGACCCATAACAAAAATACCCATGGGTAAAGAGGAGCGTCCCACGGATCCCTAGCTTTACGCTAGACGGATCCCTTATGGAAGGGATCCGTAGGATCCGGGGAACAGTAGAATTTTCCCTTTATAAATAGTAAGCCATTTCTTCATTGTTTCTCACCCCTTTCTAACATACTTTCCCCTAGGGTTAAAAACTCTCTAACCTCATATCCACGAGATATATGTTTATAGTTTTGTTTTTGTGTGATCTTCTAGGTTCCTCTTAAAGGCAAGATCACCACCGTTGAAGTCGAGCAAGCTCAAGTCCATGATTGCCATGCTTCCTCATCATCAATACTACTGAAGTCTTCTTGTTGTTGATTGTTTTTCTTTTCTAAGAAGTGTTGAAGACATTTGTGAAAGGTGTCTCAAGTGTCAAGACGAAGATATTAGTGAAGGGTATCTATCGTCCATATCATAAACACTTGTGGTGGGTGCTTAGAAGTCAAGACTAGAAGCATTAGTGAAGGGTGCTTAGAAGTCAAGACACAAGACATTAGTGAGGGGTGTCTTGAAGATCTAGTTGAAGGCATTAGTGAAAGGTTCCTTAGATGTACATTCGATATGGTGTGTTTCAATGTACAAGATAGATTAGTACTAGATCCAAGGATATTGATATCCTTGATGATGTTGTAGAAAGGAGTTGATCTCCTTTGGGATTAGTCGTTGGTGTAGTGTTGGGTAGTAGTTCCTCCATTGCAATGAACTAGGTACTTATCCTAGTACCTAATAAAGGGTAGGCGACGTTTTGTAGGTTTGGTTCACCTTGGTGTGAAAGAACTAGGTACTTAGCCTAGTACCTTATAAAGGGTAGGCGACGTTGTGTAGGTGTGGTTCACCTTGGAGTGAAAGAACCCGGTGGTTAGCCTAGCACCGGAAAAAGGGTAAGCGACGTTGTGAAGGCTTCTCCGCCATAAGGAGATTGGTGTAGTGTTTATGAACTCTCGAGTAGGTGACTCAGGGAATGGACTACGGCAAGGAAGGTGTCCTTGTAGCCGAACCACTATAAATACTCGCGTTGTGGTTTTGTGCTTCTTACTCTTATCTTTCATTACATACCTTTATATGTTTGTTTATTAACATCCAACACACACATCTAAATAGATTGACATAAGTCGATCTAAATAGTTTAAAGGAAGTTTTAATTGGCAAAACTATTCAACCCCCCCCTCTAGTTTTCCACAAAGTAATATTATTTACACCTTATAGAAATGCATATGTATGACAACTAGTGTTTACATAATATGGAAATGTGCACACACACACACACACACATACACACACACACACATACACACACACACACATATATATATATATATATATATATATATATATTGTAATGGGTAATGTAATGGGTAAAAATCGAAGTCATTGGCCCATTGACTAGGTACAATGAATGTTGTTGGGTAAAACCCAAAATACATGACCCATACTCATGGGGCTTGATCCATAACCCATGACCCACTACATGACTTCATGAATGAAGTCATGTTGGGTATTATCCATGATCCATGACCCAATGTCTAGATATATTGCATCTTGTTGGGTATCCATAATTCATTAGCCATAACCCATGGTTCATAACCCATAACCCGGTTTGCAACCCAAAATCCGGACTTAAGATGACCCAGCTGCCGGATCCCTTTCATTGCACTAGCCGGATCCTTCTAGGGAGGGATCCGTGGGAACCGTGGAACAATAGAGAAATTTGCCTATATATATAGTGAGCCATTTCTCACTTGCTACTCACCCCTTTACACATACTCTCTCTTAGTATTGTAACATCTCTAACATCTGATCTAAAGGATCTTTCTATGTAGTTTTGTATTTGTGTGATTCTCTAGGTTCCTCTTAAAGGCGAGATCACCACCTCTTGAAGACGTGTAAGCTCAAGGTCATGAGTTTCTAAGCTTCGTCATCATCAAGACCACTAAAGTGTCTCTTGTTGATAGTTCTTTTCTCCCTCCATAGAAGTGTCGTATCGAAGGCATTAGTAAAAGGTGCCGAAGGGTCATGTCGAAGGCATTAGTGAAAGGTGCCGAAGGGTCGTGTCGAAGGCATTAGTGAAAGGTGCCGAAATTTCGTGTCAAAGGCATTAGTGAAAGATGCCAAGGGTGTACATTCGATATGGTGCATCGATGTACAAGATAGATAATTTGGGTTAAAGGATATTGATATCCTTATGATGTTGTAATAAGGAGCATGTCTCCTTTGGGTTAGTTGTGCTGTGTTGGGTAGTAGTTCCTCTTTTGTAATGGAACTCGGTATCTAGCCTTGTACCAGATAAAGTGTAGGCGACGTTGTGATAGGTGTGGTTCTACCTCGTGGAAGAACTCGGTGTCTAGCCTAGTACCGGATAAAGAGTAGGCGCCGTTGTGAAGGCTTCTCCGCCACATTAAGGAGCTTGTGTTGTGTTGTGCTTACGAACTCTCGAGTGGGGAACTCGGAGATTGGAGTAGGGCAAGGAAGGTGTCCTTGTAGCCGAACCACTGTAAATACTCGTGTCGTGGTTTTATGTTCCTTACTCTTTATCTTTGCATTACTTGTTTATATGCTTATCTATTATCATCCAACACACACTTTAAATAGATAGACATAAGTCGATCTAAATAGTTTAAAACGAAGTTTTAATTGGTAAAACTGTTCAACCCCCCTTCTAGTTTTCCACAGAAAGGAAAAGTGTAAATCTATATTAAGCACAAAAATATCAAGCCACACCCCTTACCTTGGTGTAGGGTATTTATACAAGTTAATAACGAGGTAGGCACGACTTGGACATTGGGTGGTGCCTCTAGTGGGCTTCTATTGGGCCACGTCTATTACTAAGTTTATTATAACCTATTCAATAAGCAAAACTTAAAACGTATATTAGAAGACCAATAATCAACACTTTAGATGATTACTAATAATCTAACCCTAAGGGTTGATTATTCAAGTCTTGGTTCGGTTATGTCCCTTCTTGGTCTTCCTCCGACATAGCTTTATCATCTTCTCATTTACTCACGATGTCTGAGACGCTTGTTGATTTCATTCTCTAAGTCTTCCCATATTTCAATCTCATTTGGTGAGAGACGGTTCACATCAAATCCTAACTTTTTATTCAAAACTCTTTGGCTTATCTTTGTGAGCACCCTCTTCAGCATTGCATCACTATACTTACAAACTTCATTGCGTGAGATGAACCACTTTCGTCCCTTGCTTTTCAAGTATATAAACCCAATCAATGGTTCTGAAATTATGATGAATGGTTCCGTCTCTTCAATTCCTTTAAATGTAAATGTTGGTGTTGTTAAGTTGACGCGATACTAGTAACTCTCTACACCCAGCTGAAAGTCATGGACACTTGCAAGTATAACACTGCTCATGATGCAAATAACCAATGTATCCAAATTGAAGTGATCTAACTAATTATGTGCACAAATTAAGTACAAGTCTTCAATGTCATTCAAATTCAAATACTTGTTGTCAGATTCGCTGAACTTGTACTCTTTTTCATCTTCCGTTATCACAGTTATCGTCGAAATGTAGTTATAACCGTAGTAGGTGTAGCTTTTGACATCGTCAACTTCTTTGATCTTGAACCTTGAGTTC
>BPTQ01000007.1:321508686-321561470 GCA_019973895.1 Chrysanthemum seticuspe | reverse complement strand
GGACAACAAAGTACGAACATATCAAGATAAACTAAGTAAGATCAGTACTGAAACGTGGATGTAATCGAATTTCAGTTTTAGAGAAAGTTAACGGGAATAAACGAAGTGACAACTCAAAAACGGTTCGGTTTTCGAGTAAAACACAAACTTTATGAATTTGTATCTAACGTCATCGGAAGAAAGTATATAATTGTGGTATTAGACAGGTGGTAAAACTTAGTTTGGAGTGGTTTCAGTTTTAAAGTCAAGAAATAGTTTTCAGTTTTACCATTTTTGAGTGAAAACCGGTTCTATCTTCCTAAAAATAACCTGAGTCAAGACTTAGTAAGAGTTATTTTGAATACCAAGATTTTAGAATTCGACCAGAATAAAGAAAGCTTCTAAAAAATTGATAAAAATCTGGAAAATTGCTACTAAGAAATAAGACCAGCTTAAGATTTTAGAACCATAAGTTTTATTGAGAATGATTCAGAACTGAGTCCAATAAAAATCCTTCTATCTTGGCCAAAAGTGAGTTTTTACCATTTTGACTTTTGATAAAGAACTGAAATTTTGACTTTGGTGAGGTTTGATTCAAAATGGTGGACAGATTATGGTGTTAATATATGAAAGAAGGCTACTGCAATCTATGTTTAAGTATTTCAAACACAAAATGAGCTTTTGGCTTGGCAAAAACTCAACAGTGAAGCAAATAAGGGCAATTGAAAGAGATTTTGACTTTAAGCTAATGTAGGTGCAAAGTCATGACTAGAATGAATCAAATAGAACTATACAAGCATGAAACAACAGGTTTCCAACACTAAACTACCCTTAAACACAGATTTGCTGTCAAATCCAAACACACCTTTTTAATACTGTTTTGAACTTGTAATGAACTAATCTCTGAACCAGCTTATGAAATTGAACAAACTAAGTTTACTTGCTATAATTAACACTAAGTAAACAGACTTACACCATTCTAAACCATAGATACAAGTACAAACAAAAACTACAAAATTGACTTGAAACTTGAAAATGAGGAACTCACTCCAATGTGTCCAACTGCTTGCAGGATAAACCAAACCAAAAACCAACCTAACCTATTCTGTTTCAAACCCATTCCAACCTCTGCATCAACCCAAAGCAACTTCCATTCCTGTTTGACCCATTCTCACCTCTCAGTTGACTTTAGTTGACCATTAATCAAATAAGCTTGAAACTGATTTAAAAGCTTATCAAAAGCTAAAATAAGTTTAAGTAAGCTGATTTGAGTGTAAAAATAAGCTTCTAAGAGCTTATGAATATGAGCTAGAAACTGAGATTCTCAACAGTAAATACAAAATCAATACTTTTAACCAAACCTTGAAATTAAGACTTAAAATTGATTACAAATACTGAGTTATCTTAAATTTAATACATAGAACTTAGATTACAACATTTGCTTTTAAACTAAAACATTAATTTTAAAAACGACAATTAAGAAAAAATTACAAAACTAACTACTGCTGTTTCCTCAATCTTCTTCCTCTTTTATACTTCAAAACTCTTCCACGTGTCTTTATGACTGTTTCCCACCACCCTTTTGAGCCAATGGGTGAGCAGAGGTCAATTTGGCCATTTGATGATTTTGGCGGGAAAAGTGATATTTGACTTCTGGCCTTCTGAGCTAGCAACTAGGGGGGGGGGTGGGTTTGTAGGGGTGATGATGAATGGTGAGAAAGGTGTTGGGATAAGGTGAGGTGAAAAAGGTGAGTTGCAGAGGTTTTGCAGGCAAGTGGGGAAGGAGAAAACCACAAAGGAGGGAAAGGGTAAACTGCAGTGTTTGACTGGTTTGACTAGGGTTCAAAAAGGAAGGGTCAAGGGGTCCAAAAAGGGTTAATGACAGGGGGTCAAGGCAGTTTTGACAAGGGTTTGGAAATTAATAAATACAAGGACTATTTGTGCAATTCTTCCAAACTTGAGGGACCAATCCTGTAATTTTCCAAAGTTGTTACAAGGGACTAAAACTGAAAACCTTCAAAAGTACAAGGACTTGTTTTGACATTTTCAAAATTCCAGGGACCAAACTTGACAATTTCAAAAGTTCAGGGACCTAGTCTGCCATTTTACAAAAGATTTATTCAAGGACCATTTTTGACAAATTAGAATATTTCAGGGACCTTGAATAACATTTTTCTTTATTTAGATTTACCAGGGACTGTTTTTGACAACTTTTGAAACTTGGGGGACTAAAACTGCTAATTATGCAAATTTTATACGTTTTTCACCAGATTCTGATATTTTTGCATTTAAAACACATAAAACACTTATTTGTGATATTTTTATCATTTTGATGCGTTTCTGAGTGTTTTCAGATGTTTTTGCAGTTTAAATGGTACAAAAATGATGAGTATTTAGACACTCATCACACATACCAAAAGTATCCAGAGACCACTTCCTCCCAAATGGTTGGAATAATATATTCTTCCCCCAAATAGTTGGAATAATACATCCTTCCCCCAAATAGTTGGAATAACACACCAAAGGCTATGAGTAAACACTGAGTTTCTCTACGGTTATGACATTTGTCTTTCCCGGGATTGCTTCAATAGAGACGAAATATTAGGTTCATTACGTGTACTCGTTGTGTGTTTAGATGTATGTCTCCTTCCCCCTTGCTGGTTTTGATACCTCAGAATCAGCAACACATCATTCATACCAAATATTCTTGAAATAGAGAAGAACAAAAATTAGCTCAAATGAATCTTGTGAGAATCAACTGCTATAGAAACTCTCTCTGACTATCTTTATCAACCCATATGTAGACAACTTGAAGTGACCACTGATGAAGAAAACCCGATATACCAAACTTCAAACTGAAGTCGAATTCCCCGCATTTGTATTCTTAAGCTTGCACTTAATGATGGAAGAACGGTGTCGAGAATCTATGCTTCAAGCAAATCTCCAAGTACTCACAACTCAAACAAAGTATGAGACATTAACACCTCTTGAGATTATCCACATCATCATATGCATGTGACACTGAGTAAATCAATGTAACTCCTAATAGTGATAGTTAACCAGGTCTTCAACCAACCACCCCGAATGCTGGTAACTAGATAATCCAAGACTTCAACTCAAAATCTTAAGCCCGAGCAAGTTATAAAATAAGAACACACCTTTGTTGAATGTCAACTTCAACCTCAAATAAGTGATAAAAGAGTAACTTCGAAGTAATCAACTTGTGTCAAATGTCCAACATGTGAATAAACATACAATCGGATGTACATTGACCCACTGAATGAACCGAAACAAATGATTCCTCAACATTGATGCATTCTTCCTAAAGGTATACATGTAGAGACTGATATGGAAGATTCACCAATAATGTTTTCGAGCGGATGAGGTAGTCATTTTCCTTAATGTTCATTTGGTTGATTTACAGAGTGCACATTTAGGAAAGAACAATGAAACAATGATCCGTGAAGATTTGGCAAAGGAATATCACTATTCATGAGTGCAACTGCAAAGATTATGATAGTCATTATCCATGCCTTTTAAAGTAACTGGAGATGAGGTTTCTTGAGAATTCTGAGAAGTACTTCTTATATGGTGAACCAGTTGAGTCAGTAGGAACCGGAGCATGAGCTTCAGAAACTGGATGATCAACATTCGTTGGAGATTGGAAGCACTCATCAAACATCTCTTGAAAAACAATGAATCCCAAATAGTATATCCCAGTTATCCTTAGTGAGTGAAGATATTAGGCGTTGGAGAGTCGTATGACCATAACTCAAGCATCCATCACCATGTAGTATATTCCCTCTTCTCCCCCTCAAAAATTGCAAATGAAGTTTGCCATTTTTGATTGATCAAGTGAATAAGAATGTATACCAATGAATGGAGATCCACTTGAGGATTGAATGGGCATGGAAAAATATAAAGCTTGTTGATGATGAATGTCGGTGAGAATGGTCATAAAAATGAAGATTTCTCTTCTTTTGAAGATAAAGCACACTGAAGCATACACCTTTCTTTTCTATGAGGAACGGGGCCTGAAGTGTTATCTGCAGACGCCATGATGAAGAACGAGGCTTGAAATGATGTGAACAGACGTCATTGCCGATTGAATATCAATGTTGAGTAACTTGAACCCGTGAGTTATGAGATATCAATCCTTTTGTTATCCATACTTTAAGCCAATCCATGTATTGAAGGATCGAAGTATCTGCAACTGAGTAAGGACTACCTGCACTAATATTACAAACTTGATTGCATATATTTTGGTTAGTGACATCAGTATCCAAACCCTTTGGGGTTTCACGGTCAATATTGATATTGCCATTGGTAAACATCTTTCCTGTAGGTATCCACCTAAGTCTAGCATCCTTAAAAATTCTACCAGATGGTATCCACTTATGGCAAGGTCTAGGATTGTTAGGCTTCTTATGCATAGTGAAAGACTTATCCTTATTCCTAGTTTCCACAGATTTAGCAGTTGGTATCCATTTAGGCGAAGATTTTGGTTTGTTTTGCTTCGTATGCACAGTAGATGACTTAGTGAAAATCCTAGACTTAACAGGTTGAACCTTTGTATGAGCATTTACCTTCTTTAGGGATTTCGAATAACAATTATCATGATTTGCCTTAAAGATGCATTTCAGACAATTTGAGCAAACAGCATGTTTGGATTCAGAAAATGATCTAGAGTTCTTAGAGTGATCTGCTATGGGAATAGCTTTATTCGAAACATAACTACTATTAGATACAATCCAATCCCTAGTCTTTAGTTGAGTGTTCCTAGGTAATGGTTTAAAACTACTAGCAGTGCTTTGAAATCTCGTAGAATTCCTCACCCTAGGTCTAGCACCTAAAATTCCATCTTTTTGAATATGTGCCTTCTTTCTAGCCATTTCTAGATAAGAGTTCTGATACAAGTCATTCATATCAATTTTCCTAGGCAAGTGAGGTGAAGTGACTGGTTTTGTCAAAACTTGTTTCGTATCAACTTGGGAGGCAAAGCGCGTTTTTGAAAATTTTGGTCGTTCAGATCTAAACGCATTCGGTTGTCTAATAACTGGTTTCCCTGTGAAGATCGTTGTAAGCTCTTAGACGAGGTCTAATATTATATCTAGGAACACATAATAATGAAGGCGGAATATTCAAACATAGAATCAATATTATTATGAACAAGGTTTTTTATTATCATAAACTAACTAACTAACAATAATAAAGATCAAAGACTTGATCTAACACTAACTTACTAAACCCTAGACGTTTTCCCTACGCCTAGGTTTCACACACACACACACCTTTAGACGTCTACATCTTCTACGTACTTTAAAACTAATGACCATATGTCTCTTTATATAATAGAGACATCTAGGGTTTACAAGAGGAATCATAATATAATTAGGAAACTAAATATTCTTTTAAGCATATCTTCTAGAATCTTCCAAATCCTCCATCTTTTTGTAGTTTCCTTTCTTGTCACTTTTAGTCCTTCATGTTTCATTCTTCTTATTTTGTATCATCAAATCTATAATAGACCCAACAATCTTCCCCTATTTGATGATGACAAAACAAACACGATTCTTGTACGAACTTCCCTAGACGAAGTAGCAGAAGTTGAGATAATTAAATCTCACCATGAATGAAACAATCTTCCCCTTGACTTAAACATGTCACTCAAACATCTCTTCCCCTTTTTGTTATCATCTAAATAGGGAACGTATGCAAATAATGATCTTGACCACTACCAACCAATATCATACTTCCAATCTAAGACTTCCATTGCTTCAAATCACCCACCATTACGCACCATAGGAAAAATGGATCCAAAACAGTAGAAAACTTCAACTAGCAGTAGTAATAATGATCAACAGTTAGTAAAAATCAAACACTTCCCCTTGAGTGATGCATGTACATCAATGATTCTTCAAAATCTGTAAGCTTTATGTAATGATTACTTGTGAAGAAAACCAAGTATAACGAATTTGATGAAGAAGTAGAATTTCCCAAACTTGTATCTTAAATCTTGTGCTATCCACGGAACTCCATACTTATACGAACCAAATATAAGTAGACCGCAATCCCTTGACAAGAATCCTCAACTAGTATGAGACACTGAGCACTACAATGTAACTCCTTTAAGTGATAGCCAATGTGTGCATAGAGCATCATAAGAAAAATCACACATTGCTAGATTCATCAAGCTATATGATAAGAACACAAACCTGTGAAACTCAACTACAACATTAAATAAATGATATTCAACCTTCTTCGTAATCAATTAATCAATAAATCCAAATACGAGCCTTTTAAAAATCTTTTAAGAACAAATAACCAAACTCCTTGTGTGTGTGAACAATAACCTCTGTGTGTGTTGTCCAAAAACCATAATAATTACCACGCTCAACTTCCCCTTAATTCCAAAACAGGCCTATTAGCAACACTTTTTCTGTCCCAAAGCCATCACAAAGCTGCTGTTAGCGACACATAATCTGTCACAAATTCGTCACCAACCTGTCACAATTGCAATTAGTGACGCTTTTTCTGTCGCTGTACTGTCGCAAATCTAAAAGCAGTACTTTGCGCCAAGCAGTACTTTCAAACCAAACAGTACTTTCAATAAAATAACCTCATATAAACACTAGTACCTTCGATCAATAACCAATTCACCAGTAGGACAAACTTCGACACACCAAACCATTCTTTAACCAACATAAGTACTCCATTGCCCTTTATTCAAATTCATTGCAAACCAAGTCGAAAACCAACTCCATGTACTGTCCACGTTAGCTTCAATCAGTAGGTCCAATCCAAAAATAATCCCATCGACCCATGATAGTATATAATTTATTAGTACGAAGGAATTTCAATGATCCATGTTAAATCATAAACCTTCGCATGCTATCCATTAAAGTTGATGATAACTGACCAATTTATAACAAACCTCACTGCCTTATAACCAATTGTACGTTTATTAGGTCCCACGGCAAACTCAAGAAATACCATACAACTTTGTGAGGTTATATTGTTTAGACCAATCAAGTGAGCCAAAAACCTCATGTGCATGTGATCATGCAATCAATACGAATCAAACTAGCCCAAATTCTTCTGAATACCAACAATACAGAACGAATAATCATATAATGTTGTCTATAGGGGATCCCACACATATGATCTTTGTCGTCATCAATCCACTTTCACTTGAGTTTAATGTCACCAACCAATTTATTCATAAGAGAAACAAAGCAATACGAGCTTTATTAGTGAATCAACTAATCATAACCTTGAAAGATCATGCACTAGTTAACAATCAATCTTTAACTCATAAAACTCTAGTAGTGACAGAGTATAAACTTGTGAGCACATCAATAAATAAAACTTGTTACCGAGAGTGGATACATGTAACAAGCAGTGGTATCTTACCATACAGTAGTGAAAACCAAACAACGAGTATTAGCAACGTAACCCTTGTATCAAACTTCAACCAATACCATACTCGAAGCAACACAAAGTTTCTGAATCAAGTAGCACTAAGAATCCATGAACGAGCAGAAAGTAGAGCAAACACGCGAGCAGTACTTTTAAAACATCGACCAGTACTTTGAAGACGAGTAGCAGTACTTTGAGTAAATTAGGGTTTCGACACCAATAAACAAGCAAATCATACTCCAAAAATAGTGATCATTAAAAGCTCATTGAATTAGGGTTTGATAGTTCCGTTTAATGCATACTCAAACGAATGAAAACATTAAAAACCTGAAAAATTCGATTCTGAAAACACCTTCAGCAGCCAACTTCGACGCCTTATATCTTTCGACTCAGACCTCCAATTAAAGATCCCTCCGGTGGAAAGTTAGATAGTCATATAGAGAACATCCACCCAAAATTTCATCCCAATCCAACGGTGAACGAAAAAGTTATCGCCGTTTCAAAACAGTGCTGTATAAAAATACGAAAATTTTGAGCTCCGAATTTTTCGTCTTTTTCATCATTCTTCGACACATAAAACCTTGTAATCCTAGATATCACGAGCCCCAGGCTCTTATACCACATGTGAAGATCGTTGTAAGCTCTTACACGAGGTCTAATATTATATCTAGGAACACATAATAATGAAGGCGGAATATTCAAACATAAAATCAATATTATTATGAACAAGGTTTTTTATTATCATAAACTAACTAACTAACAATAATAAAGATCAAAGACTTGATCTAACACTAACTTACTAAACCCTAGGCGTTTTCCCTACGCCTAGGTTTCACACACACACACCTTTAGACGTCGACATCTTGTACGTACTTTAAAACTAATGACCATATGTCTCTTTATATACTAGAGACATCTAGGGTTTACAAGAGGAATCATAATATAATTAGGAAACTAAATATTCTTTTAAACATATCTTCTAGAATCTTCCAAATCCTCCATCTTTTTGTAGTTTCCTTTCTTGTCACTTTTAGTCCTTCATGTTTCATTCTTCTTGTTTTGTATCATCAAATCTATAATAGACCCAACATTCCCCAAGTTTGATGGTTTTGAAAACTTAGTGTTCACACTATTCCCTGTTGTTTTTCTGAGCTCATTTTTTAAAGCAACAATAGCGAAACTCTTTTCCTGAAGTTGAGCTTTGAGATCATCAATTTTTGCTATCAAAGAGTTTGTTTCCATTGACTTAGTTCTAGCTTCTTTGACATAGTCACTTAGTTCTATGTGATGTTTTCTCAAAGACTCATTTTCCATTTGTAATTTGGCCACACATGCTGCTAATTCATCATTTCTCATTTAAATATCATCAATAGCATTAACATCAGAATTACTTGTAACCAAATTACTTTTCACATGCATACCAGAAATATGTTTCTTCAAATTGTTGATAGTCGAGTTTTTGGCTTGAAGCTGAGCTTTTAAATCATTTATTTCAAAAAGTTCACAGAATTCAGGAAGTTCCGAATTTTTACATGGTTTGTTAAGTTGAAAACTTTCTTTTTGACTCTGTATTGCAATTTCAAGTGAAATGCAATGTTTTTCAAGATTTGAGAATTTGTTTGAAATTTCATCAAAAGCCTTCTTGACAACCATATCTTTTGTTTTGAAACACTTAATCTCAGACTCAGCCTCAGTAACAGACCATTTATGAAAGTCATGTTCAGGATCATGATCAGTTTGTTTAAGTACTTTAGCAGATGCACTATGTTGAACAGTAAAGGGTACCTCATTACATGACACCTGCTCAATTTCTAGTATGATATCTGCATCCACATCATGTGTAACAAGAGTCACTGGACCGCTGGATGTGTCAAGCTTATCAATCTCTGAGCCTCTATATTCAGTGCCAACTGATCCAACATCTGGTGCTTTACTCGACTCATCATTATATGTTGACTCTGACATTCTGCATTCAGCAACACCCGATTCTTCAACAGATACATTACCCAACTTATCACAACAATCTCTCAACTGCACCTGACACTCATTCACGTTTACATCTTTATGTGTAATTTCCTTAATGTACTTCTCCACATTATCCATGAGTTATATGAATGTCTTAATGAACACGCTAATTTCCATTCCAGTGTGTCTCTTGAAAGACATTTCAGTCATGTCTTGATCATAATCTAATGTAAATTCCCCACTTATGAATGACTGAAATTGGTTGTGGATCACTTGAAGTACAGAACTGGAACAAACCTTTTGAACCTTCTCTTTATCAAGTTGTTGTTCCAATTGTTCTAAGTTCAATATTATTGTTCCCGTTAATGTGGGTAAGTCTTGACGAAAAAGGGCAATGCATGTTCGTTCCATTCCAATTGGTGTGAGTAACATAAGGTGTGATTGAAGTTGTTGATAAGATTCAATGCTACTTTCCTTTTGCATGGCATTATGTAGTCCAAGCAGGTGCAATTCCTTTTTATTGGACTCAGAGCATGAAGAACTCAAATCATCATTGATTGATTCCATCATCTGTATTCGATCAGTATAGCTAATATTCTCATGGTTGTCTAGAGCATCATACAGTTTGAGTACTTCTGAAATCACTGGGTCAGTAGAGTAAGACATGATGTGGTAGAATGCACGGGATTTTACAAGTCTATGATTTAAACCGAGAAATAAAATCTTTCGCGGGATTTTACTAAAATCAAGACCAAACCGTTAAGCAATGACCAATGGAATGTGTTAAGATGACTGATGGATCGACACAATGATAGACACTTGTGTGTTAGGACTTATGTAGGATTAGCAGAGATGTTGTTTGGTTGTGATTTGGGTTGTTGGATGCACAATTTTACGGAGAAACTTAGGTCTAAAAACTTAAAAACCTCAATAACTTCTGTTCGGAGCGGATTTAGGTCTCGAGGGTTGACCCCCATTTGGCGTGCCATTCTCCTCATTCTCACGGTCGTTTTGATGGGTAGAATGCTGAAAACGGAGTTACGGATCAAAAGTTATAGCCGTTTGAAGTTTTGTCGGGAAAAGTTAACAAGTCGCTAGAGACAAGTCGCTATAAACTTTGAGCCAAGTCGCTAAGCACCAAGTCGCTAAGTAGCAACTCGCTAAATCACCAAATCGCTAAGCACCAAGTCGCTAAAACCTAAGTCGCTGGACACAAGTCGCTACAGCACCAAGTCGCTAAACAGTTAAGTCGCTAAAGAGCAACTCGCTAAGATCCAAGTCGCTAGTAACAAGTCGCTAATAATTTGCACTGCAACTCGCTAGCACTTTCTGAAGCAAGTCGCTAACCTCACTAAGTCGCTAGCCATAGTGGAGAATCCACTAACTTGTACTATTTGTCGGCTTGTCTCAATAGACAAATTGCTAACCACCAAGTCGCTACCACAATACACTACAACTCGCTACAGACTTACAAAGCAAGTCGCTACCAAGAAAAGAACACTGTGACTCAAGTCGCTAGCATGAAAAAATTCAAAAACACCACTTTTCAATCCAAAAACAACCCAACCACGATGATTCAAGCCTCCCAAATCAAAACCTAAACACTTATGATGATCCTAAACACAAAAGTACCATCAAAATCCAAACTTTAACACTAGAAATCAACCAAATGATGCAAAAACCACTAAACTTTCTCAAACTCAAAAACTACCTAAAAACCACTAGAAATCCAAAGATATGTAAGAGATGATCTAACCATGGCTCTTGATACCAATTGTAACATATTGGATTTCATAAACACACTAAACCATAAGATCAAATAGGCGTATAATGAGTTCTAGAGAGAGAGAAAGTTAGAGGTTTAGGGAACTTTAGTGAAAGAAAGAAAAATCTTATTATGAGCTCCAAATCTCTACCTTCGAAGGTAGAGAGTATTTATAGTCTTTACATAAATCGCCACCTATCGGGCTATGGATCAGGCATCCAGTGGGTAAAGACCCGTCCGTCCTCCACGGTGTTACTTAAATTAAATACTACTTAACTTATAATAATCTTCGACTACGAGCTTTCTAATGATTACATATACTTGAGGTGACCGACTCTTTAATAACTGGATTTACTAAATCCTAACAGACAATGGACCAGCTAGTTGAGGAGCTTAGTTTGGTTGCTGCGCATCAGGCTGCATTGGTCGCGTGGCAAAAGTCAAGGTATACTGGGGAGAGTAGCCAGTGCGCTCAGAAAGACGAACAAATTGCGTTGCTGGAGCTGAGTGCCCAGGCTGAGGTAGAGGCGGCGAGTTCTTATTCCCAGAAGCTTGCTGAGGAAAAAATGTCATTGCTGATCCAAATGAGCCAAGAGCGTGCTGCATCAGCGGATTACAAGGCTTCATGCATCTGGGCCCTTAAGTATTTGGAAAAAGGGAAGGAAGAGCACTTCTCTCGGTTGGGAGAGTTTCATGAAGCCATGGGGGAAATGCTAGAGAAGCAGGAGATGAAGCTGCGCAAGGTCAGCATTGAGTATGACGAGGAGCTGTATCCCCAGCTTGTTTCCTCCATTGTTGAGCGTAGGTGGCTCATTAGCCACGGTTTGCGCCTTGCTGCGCTCACTACTTTGGAGTCCTGAGAGGTAACCGACACCTTCGGGGGTGTTGTTCAGTGCGCGCTGGCGCGTGGCAAGGCTGAGGCGATAGAGGAACTTCATGAGGGTGGCCTTCTGAAATTGCCAGCCGCCCAGGTGTCTGGGTATAATGATCATACCTATGAGGATCTCGTTGCTGCAATGGAAAAGATGAAGATATTAGAGCTTCCTCAGATTTTCCAACTGGAGCGTAACCAGGACTATCCCATAGGCTTGATTATGGAGGGGTTGACTTTGGCTCACCACCGTGCTGATGGTGCAGAGGCACAGCTGGACTATTTTTTGAAGTCTGATGAGTCACAGCTGCAGGTGCCTATTTTTGCTCACCCCCGCAAAATCTTGAACCCTTTCGCACTTGAGAAGGAAATTCCTTTAAAAGAATCCTTAGAAGCTCATGCTACGAGGCTTGCAAAGAAGAAGGGTGTTAAGGGAAAGGCCATTCTGTGTGGTCTTGGCGCAGCGCATCTTCCTAGATCTGACGGGGTACCTGTTAGTGTTGCCACGGTATCACGCCAAGATTCTGATTTGTTGAAGAAGCTAAAAGAGGCTGGGGACGCTGCAAGCCATGTGGAGAGCTCACCTCTTAGGCGTTGTAATAGTATATAGGGTATACCCTCTTTGTAAATATCATTTTGTAAGAACTCGTGGTCCTTAATAAAATTTTCCTTTTGTTGAAGGTGTTGATCTGAATGTTGTTGCGATTTGTAATGTGTGTACTTAGTTATCTATTTTTGAATCAAAAACGTCCTCGTTGTCTAAGAATCAAACGGTTACATAAGCGCGAATAATATATGAAGTCCATAAACTTGTATGAAAGTCATGATCTAATATACTTGAAACATAATTTCTAAGTAAATATCATAATCGTGTATGGTGTGATATGCAGCGTACTGTAAATATCATATCAAGGAGTCAAGAGTCTTGATTCCTAGTTTGTTAAACGCGTACAGCATGCATTGTTGCGCATCCATCGTGGGATGCGCATTGAACTTATCCCAACGTCTTGAAAATAAGGTGTTTAACAAGGATGCATGATCCAATTTTGATGGGCTTGCAACCCTCTTACTCAACGAATTATTTAGTAGGTTTACTCATCCTTTTCACCATCGTGGGTTTAGTAAGTGCATGCACGCCATGTAGGCAAAAGATAATATAACAACAATGTTGAGACATAAATAAGATGTAAATAACAAATTGAAATGTGTCACAGAGTTAGCTAGAAACCGCGACGTTTTATTAATACTTGCAAGTTTTTGTAAAAAGAAAAAAGACATTTGTCTAAGTAAAACATAATGTAAATACATGGATATTTATTGAGCACTATACTAAAGTGCGGGGGTATCCGTGCACCGAGCCGTAGCCATTCCTAGAGATAACATCGTTTGAGATTGCAGACGTTCCATGTGCGTGGTAGCTCACGACCATCCATGTCACGCAATTTGTACGCGCCCTTTCCTAATGCTTCAATGACCTCATAAGGTCCTTCCCACTTCGGTCCAAGTTTTCATGTATCTTCTGCATGGCTCGCATCATTGGCGCGATATACAAAGTCGCCTGGTCTGAATGAGGTGCTTCGAACTTTAGCGTCATAGTATCCTTTCATTTTTGATTTAGCTATAGCTGCGCGTTCGCGCCTTTCTTCTAGCAGATCCAAGTCAATGCGCCGTTCATCGTCATTGGTTATAACATTAACTTCGGCAGTACGAATAGTTGGCATCCCAATTTCGGCTGGTATGATGGCTTCTGTCCCATAGACAAGAGAAAAGGGGGTGTCTCCCGTGCTGATTTTGATCATCGTGCGGTGCGCCCACAAGACATGCGGTAACTCCTCCACCCACCTTCCTTTGTGTTTGTCTAAGCGTGCTTTAATTCCTTCGCCCAGACTTCGATTTGCATGCTCGACTAAACCATTGGTTTGTGGGTGTTTAACCGACGCGAAGTGCTGTGCAATATTTAGTTTTTTGCACCATTCCTTGAAAGGGTTGTCACAGAATTGTTTTCTGTTGTCCGAGATGATTTCTCCAAGTAATCCAAAACGGCATACGATATTTTCCTAAACAAACCGTTTTACCTGATTTCCTGTGATTGTCGCGACCGCCTTTGCTTCAATCCACTTGGTGAAATAGTCTACAGCCACTATAAGGAATTTCAATCCCCTTGCTGCAACAGGGAAGGGGCCGACAATGTCGATACCCCATTTATAGAATGGCCATGGTGACGTAATAGGTGTTAGCTCCTGTTGTGGTTAGCGTGGAATGGGTCTGTGAACCTGGCAATCGCCACACTTTCTTATTAAGTCCCGAGCGTCACGGTGCATCGTAGGCCAGTAGTATCCTGACCGTAAAGCGCGCGCCACAATGGACCGTGGTCCTGAGTGCATTCTACATGAACCAGTGTGGATCTCTCGGAGTACGTAATCTGCTTGAAGGGGTCCGATACATCGAAGCCATGGTTGTAAAAATGAACGCCGATATAGTATGCCGTCCCGAAGTTCAGACCTCTGTGATGTGCGCCGTACTCATCGAGCGTCCTTCTGCTCCTGGGGAAATACGCCCTTGCTTATGAACTCGACTATTGGAGTTATCCATGTAGGACCTTGCTCCTCTATCATCGTGGATATTTCCATCTCTGAGATGGACTTGCTCTTCAGCGTTTTCACCAATACTTGTTTTGACAGGTGTGCAAAGCTTGTGGATGCAATCTTGCTCAGTGCATCCGCCTTCCTGTTTTCCCCTCTAGGAACTTGTTTGATGGTAAACCTGTCAAAACCCTGGATTAGTGACTTGGTTTTGTCGAGATATTGAATCATGTTCTCCTCTTTAGCCACATACTCGCCCAACACATGGTTGGCTACTAGCCGGGAATCCACATTTTCTTCTAGGTTGCGTATGCCCATTCGAGCTGCAATGCGTAATCCAGCAATCAAAGCTTCAAACTCGGCCTCATTGTTCGTGGCTGTGAATTCAAAATGCAGTGCGTAAGTGAATTCCATTCCTTCTGGACTCGTGAGGATAAGGCCTGCGCCTGACCCATCCACGCATGAGGATCCGTCCGTGAATAGGATCCATGGTTCCTATAGTTCTACCTTGCTTTCTGAAGGTGCATCATCAGTGTCCGGTTTTTCAATAATAAAGTCTGCTAGTATCTGTCCCTTAACCGCAGTGCGTGGTCTGTAGGAGATGTTATGCTCACCTAGCAACATACTCCACTTTTGTAGTCGTCCTGATGCATCGGGTTTAGAGATGACTTGCTTGATAGGTTGGTCTGTGATCACCGCTATTGGGTGCGCTTGGAAGTACGTGCGTAGTCTTTTGGCGGCGAATACCAACGCTAGGACCAACTTCTCCATTGCGCTATAATTAACCTCTGTCTTCTTGAGTGCTTTGCTTACAAAATATACCGGTGTTTGTACTGAATTCCTATCCGTTAGTAGCACTACGCTGACTGCTCCATGAGTCGCAGATAAGTACATAATCAATTCTTCCCCTGGGCGGGGAGCGACTAGCATGGGGAGCGCTGCTAGGTGTTGTTTAAGCTGTATAAAAGCTTCTTCTGCCTCCATAGTCCAGCGAAAATCTCCCTTTTTTGTACACTTCTTGAGCGTTTTGAAGAGGGGGAGTGACTTATCTGCTAATTTGGATAAGAATCTGTTCAAACCAGCTGGTTTTCCATTCAGAGACTGGACTTCCTTCAACGTGCGCGGTGAAGGAAGTTGGATGACAGCCTTCGTTTTTTCTGGACATGGTTCAATGCCATCGGGCTCTATCAAATATCCCAGTAACATGCCTTCTGTAGCGCCAAAGGTGCATTTCTTAGGATTTAACTTCATGTTGATCTCTCGTAGTGTCTTAAATGTCTCCTCAATATCGCGCACCAATTCGTCCTCAGTATGGCTTTTTATGACAAGGTCGTCAACATAAACCTCTAGGTTGTGGCCCACCTGTTTTTCAAATGCATTATCTACCAATCGCTGGTAGGTGGCGCCTGCGTTCTTTAAGCCGAAGGGCGTCTTAGTATAACAATAGACACCTTGGCTTGTATGGAAGGCCGTTCTTTCCTCATCGTCTTTAGCCATCTGGATTTGGTGGTATCCTTTATATGCGTCCAGGAAGCATTTAAGTGGGTATCCGCACAAAGATTCAATCTTCCAATCTATCTCTAGTAGTGGGTAGCAGTCTTGTGGACATGCTTTGTTGAGATCCGTGAAGTCCAAGCACATCCGCCAACTACCGTCGCTTTTCTTGACCATCACTGGGTTGGAAAGCCAGTCATGGTAATAGACTTCTCGCATGATACCTGCATCCACAAGTTTGTGTACTTCTGCCAAAATTGCTTGTGCTCGCTCTGGAGCCTGGCCGCGCTTCTTCTGTCATACTGGGGAGTATCCTTGTCGGATTCTCAACTTGTGTTCTGTAATCGAGCGTGGTACACCGGTCATGTGCTTTGGTTCCCATGCAAAGATATCCAGATTCTTTTGCAAGAGTGCGCACACGGCTGCCCTGCCGTTATCAGACAGCGATCCCCCGATCGATACTTCTTGTTCTGGGTAATCAGGATGAATTGCGACCCTCTGGTTTGATACTTTAGTTGCGCGCTGTTCTGAAGTTTGTGCCATCTCACATGTAATCATGTTACATTCTCTAGGTGGTACGGTGGTATTGTAGAGAGTAACAATGCCTCCCTCCACCGGGAACTTGAGCATCACATGTGCTGTAGACGGTACTGCGCATTGCTGATATCCCTGGTCTTACAATAATGCCATTGTATGGCAAAGGGGATTTGATCACCATAAAATTCATCCAGGCTGTCGTGGAGTGTTCCTTATTACCAACATTGACTAGTAGGCGTATTTGCCCCATGGGCCATATCTTTTCTCCTGTAAAACCAGTCAACGATGTCATGACCGGGCTTAGCTGACTGCGTATCTCAGGTTGCAGTCGCTTGAAATAATGTTCATACATTATATCTGTGGATGCTCCTCCATCAACATACATGCAGTGGATATCGTGACCCCCTGCGTTAATTTCAATGGTGAGCGGTTCTACCACTGCGTTGTCCGCAGCCAAGGTGGGGAAAGAGATTTCGCTTCCACGGGAAAACTTTTGGCTGATCTTCTGCCTAGTCATTCGCTGCCATGATTGTATCATGTAGATGGTATCAGCCTTATCTTTAGGTTCTTCTTTCTTGTTCCTATTCTTTTGCTTATCTTTTCCTTCCTTGATGTTCTTAACTAAATGGTCCAATTTGCCTTCTTTAACTAGCTTATCAATTAGTTGGCGCAATTAGACACACTCATTGGTGGTGTGGCCTTTCTGTCCATGATAGTCACAGTATCCGTTCCCCACGCGCCGATCTTCTGGGGTGCGCATTGGTGGGGGCCTCGGGAAGTTCGCACCTTCCGTCGCGAATATCTCCTTTGGAGTTTTGGTTAGCGGGGTATACTTGTCATTATCTCGTCCGCTCCCCGGGCCGCGGTAGTTCTTGTTGCGGTTGCTACTCTGGTCCATGGATTGTCTCATAGGCTATTCTTGTGACCTATAGTTTGAGTAGTCTTTCTTGCTGTCCGCCGCAACAGCTTCTCCATGGATGAAAGACCTTGTGCGTTTCATAAGTTCATCAAAGGTTTGGGGGACCTTGTCGTTCAGCCTTTTGATGAGTTCTGGGTTATTGATCCCGTTCATGAACCCTGAGATCTTTAGTATTTCGGGGCATGCCTTGACATGTATGCACTCATCTTTGTAGCGCTCCACATAAGTGCTTGTAGATTCCCCCTGGCGCTGTTTTACCCTGGCGAGTTCGACAGGGTTTTTGGCGCACTTCTTCCTCTGAGTGAAGTTCAGGCGAAACGCCTTCCGCAACTCTTCAAAGCCATCGATGCTTCTGCGTGGAAGCTTACTGAACCAGTTTCGCGCATTTCCCACTAATGTGGAATTAAACATGTGGCACCACACAGGTTGTGGCCAATTTTCGATGGTAGCAGCTGATTCAAAAATTTTTTAGGTGATCATCCGGATCACCTATTCCATCGTAGGTTTTCACATTGGCGGGCATGCGCCTTCTCTTATCTTCTGAGAAATCGCTGATGCGCCGAGTAAACGCATCTACCTTATGGCGACGCCAGGGAAGAGACATATCTTCCTCCCCCTGGTCGCGATATCTTCCCCTGGACTTCCAGTGTCCTGTTTCGTTGTCCTCGTTGTTTGAGGAATCACCAGAGGACGAGTTTCCCCTCTTTCAGCGCTTGCGCCGACTGTCCTCGGAATCTGAGCTTGAAGAGCTTTCACTTGGGGAGTGCCCCAAGTTTGTCGTGGACCCTGCGGTTACCAAGCCTAGCATGGACATTGGTATACTGTCCGTCCTCTTCGTGTTCTACCAAATACGGCAGGCCAACTGCTTCATCGTTCTCAACTCTCTTCCCAATCCTGGTAAACACTGGGGGGTCGGCGGCTATACTTCCCGCGCCTCTCCCTCTGATGACGCGATGGGGATGTCTCATACTCTGTGTCGAAGTTTAGTTGGGCTTGCAGGCTCTGACTCCACCTCTTTTTCGCTTCCTCTTGCATGAGAGCAGCCAAGGTTTCGTAGTTTTGAGACACGAAGTCACTTGGCACTAGTTCAGGCGCGACTCCTTCTAGAGCGAGGGTGTCTGTTTCCACATCTGGACTCCTGTTTCAGAGAGGTGCACCTGGCATTTTTGTGAGGTCCTTTTCAAGCACCGACTGCAGGGGAGTGGCAAAAAGGGTGCGCAGTGGATCTTCTACGCTAGTTGTTGTTGTGGTGGCATGGGTTGTCCCCGTGCGTGGTTCCACCGTCGGGAAGACCAGATCTGGGCCTGACCCTTGGTTTCTAGTCGCACTGGTTGTTCCAGAGGCTTGCTTAGAGGCTGATCCACTTTGCTGCTTCTTCCCTTGTAGGTCACTATGCGATCGCTGATCCAATTTATTTTATTTTTTATTTTTTCAAACAAACTAAATATCCGTTCATTCAAATAAAAATACAAATTACACAAATTATTTAATATCAACTAATTACACAATTAATTCAATAGATATACATATTTAGAATAAATATACAAAGTTCCTAACTTACAAGAGTTAATATGCAACTTCTATATTCATAAAGGTTATATATATATATATATATATATATATATATATATATATATATATATATATATATATATATAGTGTAGGGTTATTTTCAGAACCAAGAAAAGATCGAGAACTGCGAGAACCGATCTAATCCATTCATTTTTTTATCAATGGCTAAAAACATTAGTGGCATAATTGTAATAAATTTAAATATCAAGTTACATTTTATAAAGGATGGAATGGCATTTATGTAATCTTGTATTACTCTAAAAAACTGCATAATTCTCGACCTTTTCTTAAATTCCTGCATCTCTTCCATTTTAACCTAGTAACTACCTCCTCTCATTAACCTAAATGTTAGCCGCCACCCTTAACATCCCCTCCTGAGATTCTTCAATCCACAAATGACCAACAAAAACCTGAAGATGATGTTATCCCTAATTTTTTCGAATCAGATCCAGCACATCGCACCATCACACCATCACCATCTTCGCAGTTACGCCATCACCATCGCCATCTTCGCCTCTAATTCAAATATACCAGGTTAATCTCCATTATTACACTGTTATTGTAACATTTATTAAATTTGTTGTTTATATTATTCAATTTGATTGAAACGCCATGATTGATGACTTTAATTTGAGTTTATTAATGCATTCTCTTTTGTATATCAAAAGCATCAAGCAGATTCGCAAAGCAATTATAATATACTATCCCAAACACCTTTATAAATTTTGAAATTTTATGGTTCTTACTTGAATTTGTTTGGGTTGTCTTCGAAAATAGGGAATATTGGATTTTTAAGATCATGTTCAAGTTTCGTGTCTAGAAGAAGGTATTCAACCCATCCGAAATCACCATTTTTACCAAGACTTTTGTTTCCATAACCAAAATGGTTGGGTGGCCCTGCCTTTTGTTTTACAGAAAGAGAGGAACTAAAGAATCTAATAGCTTTTGATTCGAGTTTATTAATGCATTTGATTATGATTTTATCATTAATTACAATTTGTTTTTTTTGACAAATATGCAGGCAACAAGTGATGTGCTGAAATATCAGAAGAAAATGAAGAATGATCCAAAATTATCCTATAATGAGAATGTACAGGTGCAGTATTACATTCATTGTGTTTAGACAGAAATCTTTTGTGAACACCATTATAATACATCCTCTTTTGTTTAAGCTTCATAATTTAGATGTTAAATACATGTGCATGGTGAAAAAATAAGTACTTCAATTGGATGTTGAATACACGTGCATAGAAAAAATAAAGCCATTGTTGAATAAATAATTTGTGCCTAGTTGCATCTTTAAAAGGGTTGTTTGGTTGGTTTTTTTAATGTCGAAATATGGTTGATTGGTTGCACTTTTTGCTGTCAAAAGGGTATGTTTGGCTGCTGTTTTTCTACTGTGAAAACGAGATGTTTAGTTGAGTTTTTTGTTGTTAAAACAGGGTGATATAATGAAATTATTAAGGCATTCATTCATCTACGATTGTACAAGTGTCTCTAAATGTGTGCATATGTATTTTGTTATAAGAAAGGATTCAGTAAGTTATAAGTCTGGTATTAATACAGTTTGCTCCTGAGTTTGCTGTCACAGAACTGATATTGTGTTTGGTTCAGTGTGTTTTCTTGGGCAAGAGTTCTGCTGCATAATATTTGTGTGACCTAGATGGTCTGTTTGGCTTGTGGTCCATACTTGTGGTTTATAATATATGTGTGAATTGTATCTTTGTGGGCATGTCACTATCATTGTTTGTTTTGTGTTGTCAGTGGGGCTTGTCCCTTTATTTGGTTCGTGAGATTTGATTTTAGTTCTAGCTTAGTGCCTTGAGGCTTTGTATCCTTGTGTCATCTTTTGTCTATTTTTGGGGCCCTTTTTCTTTTTAATTTCTCTGTTAAAAAGTTGGGTTGCCATTCCTTTGTAAGTGTTTTTGGCTCCTTCAATATATATTGCCTTTCTAAAAAAAAAGAAAAGAAAGGATTGTGCATATGTATTTTGTTAGTTGTTATGACTAAATAATTCATTTATTAATTGGTTGTGGTTACAGGTACAAGTATGATGAGCAATATGAAAAGTGCACATGTGTTTTTTAAGAAAGGACTGTGCATATGTATTTCGTTTGCATCATTTGATATAAGAAAGGACTGTGCATATGTATTTTGTTAGTTGCTATGACTAAATAATTCATTTATTAATTGGTTGTGGTTACAGGTACAAGTATGATGAGCAATATGAAGAGTGCACATGTGTTTTTTACATACTATCTAGGACAAGAGTAAAGACAAAAGTGCATGCCGTAGATACAAATGCAAATATACATACAAGAATCCAAAGTGTCCAAGGAGGGAAAATACATGTGTATATACGGCAACATATTTTTTGCTTTTATAAATTTGTTTTTGAATTGTATATCATATGATTTTAAATTTTGTATTTAATGTTTTTGCTTTAAATTGTATACACTACATGTTAAATACCTTTGTTTGCCTTTCCATGCACTACAAACACATGTAAATTTACATTATCTAAAAAAACATATATGCACCTTACTAAATACACGTAAATTGAACACTACAAACACACCTAAATTTATTATCTAAAAAAAATACATGTGCACCTTACTAATAATGCAAAAAATAAAATAAAAAATAAAAATAAAATAAAAAAATAAAAAAATAAAAAAAATCCGAATATATAGGAAAAAGACGGTTTTTATTAAATGAAAATTCAAAAAGAAAATAAAAATGCACTTTTACTATTATACCCTTTTGAATTAAATAATAAAAGTTAATATCCAAAAAAATCTGATTGGTTGATGGTAGTTCTCGCAGTTCTTGACCTTTTCTTGGTTCCGAAAAGAACCCTTCCCTATATATATATATATATATATATATATATATATATATATATATATATATATACTAGTGGCAAAACCCGTCCGATGGACGGGTATGACTTGTGGTTTTTATTTATAGGATTTAGTAGAACAAATATATACTAAAAGTAATTAAAAGTTAAATGAAACGGTTAAGATCTATAACTGATGTTACCGTAATCTATAAAACGGCTAAAATCAGGTAATTACTTTGATTTGTGGTTTTTATTTTTAGGATTTAGTTGAACAAATATATACTAAAAAGTTATTAAAAGTTAAATGAAACGGTTAACATCTATAATTGATGTTACCATAATCCATAAAACGGCTAAAAGCAAGTAAGTACTTTGTATATACGGGTTTGTATTTTTGTTTTAAGAATCGCATATAATTGCCCATTTGTTTTATTAAAGAGTTAGACGATAGCGTTCCAATTTTTATATCGAATGCATTAATAATGAGAGGAGAATGAGCATCGAGACCATGTAAAAGCAATTTCGAGTCTTTATTTTAAAACTACTTACTGTATGTTAAATCAGTTTATTCAGAATATTACTTAGATAATATGTGTAACAATCTAGCTTTGTAATATTGTTTGTTAGCTTTAAATTATTAACTATATATAGAAATGAAGAAAACAAAAAATGTTGTCGGTTGTAAAACTAAACCTACCCAATTCTTCTGAATCCAAATTAAGAATACCCGTTTTGACATAATCCCAGCCCGCCCGACTTGCCCATTTTTCATCATACATGTTCTTTTACTACAGTTAAAAGCATGCGCAAAGAAACAATTAGTGGTTTAGCAAATAACATGGATTTATGGACAACACGAGCATGTTGTGAATGTCTTTTTACAACCCGAGTAATGCAATCTTTGTCCACTTAGTTCCTCACAGTCTTATTTGTGTAGGTAAAAAAATACAAATTAAGTTTAGGCTAAAGTGCTTTAATTTTAAATGGTAGTAGTTTTTTTTGTTTTTTTGTTTTTTTTTTTAGCTTTGGTTTGTTGGTCTTAAGGTTTTTAGTCAAAGTCTTTATGTAATCTCTTATGGGTCCACTATACTTGACACAATTTATAGGCGTCAATATTATACATAGTAAATAATTTTTGGGACAAATCTTATTGAAAGGTTATGTTTAGACAAAGGCCGATTGGACTAAAATTACCTAGATCAAGAGTTGCTTTAAAAATAATATGTTTTGACAGAGTTTTTGTACCGTGCGACATGTGTTGTTTTGCAAAGCTTGTTCAGGAAAAGGGTTTCTTTGGCAAAACAGTTTAGACAATGATAGTTGGCTTGATTCCCCGTATGGCCCTCCTATTTCGTCACTTAAAACCAATATTTAGGATTTGCTTATACAATATATGAGGATAAAATTAGCTAACCTTCTATGACATAACTTCATACTTATAGTCATCATAAAATTGAGGTTTAATGTTGACATGTTCAAAGTGGTGCTTATAAATAAGTGCTTAGCTCCTTAAAAATAAGATTTTCTTAATCGGCTTTAAGATAAAAAAAAATTAGTTGTATCATGTTTTAGTCTCAATGTATAGCATGAAAATGGCCGAGTTTCTTAGTATACTGCATTATCATCATAAAATTGTTATTAAATTACAAAAGGCTTCAAAAAACTTAAAAAGTGCTTATTATCCTTGAAGATAACAGCTAGCTTATTTGACATAGGTAGTCAAACTGGATACTTTGTGCGCAACTTTTATCTCACAATTGTTCAGAAATTTAGCCGTTTGGATTACTGTTACTAACCGTTGTGGCCATTTCTTTCTCCTTGTCATGCCGATACATAGCCATGGAAATGAGCTTCTTAACAAATAGTAGCTATAACTTGGCAAATCAAGGTCTTTTAACTCATTTGCAGTTGAGACAACATCATGATTGGTAAAGTATTCTTTGACAATGACTGCAGCCTTCTTCTTGTACTCCTCAAATCGCGGACAAGCTTTTTTAGCAGCTGTTTTCTCAGTATTCTGAAAAGATGTAGTAATTCATGTTTAGTGAAAATTTAGACAATCACATCCATGAGACGAAACAGCCTGGTAGCTAACCAAACTGAACCAGTCACAACTGTCTACTATTTGCTAGATTGATTTCATTAGATAATAAATTTGCAAGAATAGTCCAACTTTATTTACATGTGATTCTATTGTAATAAGCGAACTTATTATTAAAGGAGAAATTTCAACCAAATTTTGTGAACATTGGTCAATATACAGTATATGCAGGTTCTAAAAGATTTAAAAGGGATACGAACCAAATTAACTCGAGTAATCTGCACATGAAAGGACATTGTCATATTCGAATGTAATTTAAAAAATAATTAATCAGCCCAGTGAGGGTTCGCTGACTGCCGGAAATAAGCTCCATTCAACAACAAATCTCCTTTACTTCTCCATGTCCATTTTCACCATATAGATTATGTTACTTGCTCTCTCTTTCAGATCTCCTTGCATGTACCATCGGCTGCAACAAACAGGTTTCCTTGGCTTATAATTGTGGCACCATCAACACCTCCAATCGCGTAAGATTGCCATTCTGTGTAGTCGTTGTTTACCACATGAGAATCCAAAGGTCGTGCAAAGTGTTCTAGCATGCTTAAAACATCCTACTGTATTCTTTTTAAGACAAAAAACTGAGTAACTATTGAGATGATGTGATTTTCATAATCATGTCTGACACATTAAACATTTAAAAACAAAAAATTCTAAACATAAAATGTTGACTCTAACTCGAGGTAAACCGTACCATAAATACCAACATTGACATGTTACCCAACCTTCTAGAATTGTCCATTTGTCCACTTCTAGTCATTATAAAGTTTCGTAAACATAGGGATACTTACAACAGAATTGCGTGGATCTTTATCATCACATTCGTACCCCAGAACTTAAACTAAATTTTCTATTTTTCAGGATCATGTCATCTATCTCTACTCGTTCGTTTCCAAACTCTAAAATGTTTATTAGTGTTAAACAAGCTTAAATATAAACAGGGATCATTATAAGCTGAGAAAGTTCCTATCTTTTTAAAATCGTTCTAAACTATCCTTTAACTGAAAACATACTCCCCTACCTAGAACCTAACTGAATAATGATAATTTTAAGCCAGAAAAAAGAGCTTCTGAAATTTAAACGGAAGATATTTCCAGTAACTGTAGATCTTAGAATGAGTAAAACTTCCATTAAATCTCATAACTATGTACCGAAGCTCGTTGATTGTGAAAAAATTTACTAATATTTATTACGGGTGATTATTAAAATCTTCAAGTATAGCTAATTTTTATAAAAGTTGCAGCACCCTGATTTTGACAACGAAAGCATGTGCAATATTAAGAAATATATGTCAATCCGTTTAGCTAATTTAATAAAACCTAACAAACTTACCTGACATGTTAACATTTTCAAATTTCTTCCGGATTGTATAATTTGAAACACGGTTTACCCAATCACTAACAATCAAATTTAGAAAAAAAATTATATACCTCATAGTGGTGCAGTAAGAACTCAGGCTGCACACATAATGACAAAAGCCAAAATTCATTTATCAAATTAATCAACTACTTCTTTGGCCAATTTTAGTTTGTGTGATAGTATGGATCTTGTGGTGTTCATGTTAATAAATCAACAACCATTGGGGTCTTCTTACAACAATGTGGTGGTGCACTCTTAAATCTAGAACCGTCTTCTTGCTCACTGGTTTACACCTGGGATGGAAATCACAGTAACTGTGGTTTTGATGAAACCGGGTAAAAATCTTTTGATTGATTCATCATATACACAATACTACAACATCAAATAAATATTTTGATATAAGTGGATGAGCCTATCATACCTTTCTTCTGTACACATTACCCAAGTCCCAACCAACATACCTTCCAAATTTGCCACCTTTACTTCACTCAGTACCTTAAGGATGCAATAAAAAATCTCAGTAATGTAGTCTGTACCTTTGAGATGAGAAGCAACTTTAACCCATTTACTTACGAATGGGTCAATTTAGGTTGCTCTTTTCAATGGGTAATGATATTAGCTAATACAGGAATACGTCCAATGGGTTTGTCTCCTTAAGTTGTCGTTCAAAAAATTCATAAACAAATAAAGAGTAATGATGATATACCTTTTCGAGTTTTCTGTTTTTGTATTTGCAACTGTTGGGGGACTAACCGAGAAACATAATGTATTTCATTATCATATTCCTCAGCACTCGATCTCAAGTTAGATAAAAAAAATCAAGAAACATGCTAACTGAAGTAATTATCTACAGTATAATCATGTTCAGATCTTCATATCATGATGAAGTTTCCAACAAGACTAATTGTACTACAAAATCTTAAAGGTTATGCTGAATTGGTTACGTCTTGTGCTTAGAAAAAACACAAACTATGGACTGTACCTTTTTCGTTTGGTGTTGTGCCTAAATAAAAATTGATCTCGATAGTGTCTTAATAGTGTCTAAAAACGTAGCACAACCCTAAAGGCTGGCAATCAAACCTTTGCCAAAAAAAGGTTCATAGTATTGTAGCAGAAGGGCCCCTATTTGAGCACGAAAATATGGCCCATTGTATTGACTTTTAATGATGTTTTTCTCAATTAGGATAGGATCATCTTGGAAATAAATGCCATACTGAAAATGATAACTGATTCAGATGGTAGCATTGGAATGGCAATACAGTGACTAAAGAATTTTACCATACTCTTCTACATAACAAAGAGCTTTCTCTAATAAAGATGGAGTTCCATCTACATCTTCCAATGCTAGTAAGATCGGTCGACCAAGTACAGTTGATTTTCTTGGAGATTGGTCTTTAGCTGTTGAAATAAAACAAAAATATTACAACTATTGTGAATGTCTTCGTAAGTGCGTGTTAGTTATCTGTAGTGAGCTATTAAAACTAACACACGAGACAATGAAGCAATTTTAATGTACATGCAAAGAAACGACTATGAAAGATAATAGCTAATTAGATTTTATGCAGACAATCAGCATCTAGGGGTGTAATCATCTTCTATGCGTCAATCTACCATAAATGTTTGTTATATAGCATTGTAAAAATAGTATATGTAAAAACATTAGGACTTGATGTAACACCCCTTGCCTCGAGATGAGAAGAGAATGTCACAGACTTGGCCAAATCTAATGAAACTGGATTAAAAATTTTAAAATATGAAATCCTACAATTAAAATACTATAACTTCTAGCAATCCTCAAGAGAAGAAAAGGAAATGTCATGATTACAATCAAAACAATTTAGTCATTATAGATTTGAAAACAAAAGGGCTAACAACTAATGTTTCTAGCGTGATTAGAATTGTGTGTCACATCGCACATGTTTTATGCATTTATTTTCATGAGAAATTTTGGTCGAACCCAATACTGAAGATAAAGAGGGTAATGTACATGTAACATGTTGGCAAGCAAATTGTGCGAAAATGAAGTATAAGGGAAAATTCATTGTACTAAAGAAGACAATAGACACGTCACACTAAATCTCACTGAAATGCTTTATCTGGCATGAACGCTGGCCAAACCATGAATGTTTAGTTAGTAATCCGTTGGTATGTATATAATGGCTATGTGTGTGCATTCATCTACCCTTATGTCACTAAGGGGGTGACTGGGGTTGCGTTTCGAATAAACGAAATATAGATCAGCTGTAACAAAACGTTTTCCCAAACTTGTGGTTACCCTAAAGTTAGGTTTTGAGAACATGAATAAATGATTTCAAATTTCCTTTTCCTAAACACTATAAACAAAAAATTGCCTTTTCAAAATGTAATAATCTTAACATTGCATCTAAAAACTAATCCCAAACACCCTTTTTAGAAACCTAGTGGCCTGTAACCTAGCAGATCCCTTGACCATAGAATACATTTGAGACAAGGCAGTCGATTTGTGAAAGTAAGGCCTTAGAGAAATCCTCTTCAACCGATGTGGCAGCCAAGGGCCATGGGAACACCACTCCACCCCGGCGGACCAAGGGGGTTCTGGGGGTGCCTGTGGATGGCGAACCACATAGATTTCTCCTGTGTAGTCTAATATTTATGTCAAATATACCCCTTTTTTTATGAAATGCCCCCGGTCCCAAGTTTTTGTATTACGAGTCTTCATTCGTTTTAATAAAATGCACCACATGGCCGAGATTGCCTTGGTCCCTCCCTAAACTCCGTAAAATTTCCCCAACGACCATAAACACTAATAAACGCAACATTCCACTCCACACCCCATTTCCCTCCCAATGAACCGACCCAGCCCTACAATTCCCTGTGCTCTTTAGCAGAAAAGGTAACATGTCATTACACCTATATGTCTTTACTTAAAACTTAGGGTGTGATTGGTTAAGAGTTATGGGCTATCAGGAATGACAAAGATAATGAATAATATGGCTTGGTATGATTTAATGCAATCACCCATTACCTTAAAGTGCGTAATGGGCCATTACACACTAATATTGAGGTTATAACTATCATTACCCTATAATTTACCCTTCTTCCCACCCACGTACTGTCACAACACCCTTCCTTTATTTCCCGCCACTATTATGCAGTTCATCAAAGCACTATTATGTAATTCATCAAAGCAGTTTTAGCATAGTCTTATATAATGCTTTCATAGTAAATATAAAATTTATTATTTTATATGAGAAGAACCTTACATTATTCATGAGAACCATCAGCGGTATCTGTTAGGAATTAGATAATTCCAGTATTGAAGAGTCGGTTACCCCAACTATTATCTAACACAAGTTAGCTCGTAGATTGGTCATTAGTTACGTTTTTATGTAGTTAATTAGTTAGTTAGTAGCGTAAAATAGTTTAGTGCAACACCGTGGAGGAAGGTCGGGTCTTTACCCACTGTATCCCTGATCCACAGGCCGTCAGGAGGTCGTTTAGTTTGTAACCTATAAATACCCTCTACCTGGCAAGGTAGAGGGTTGGATGTTCTTTGGTAATCTAATATTCTACAAGTTTCTCTCACTAGAATGTCCCACTCTTTCTCTCTCTAAAACCATCTATGTGCTCATTGTGTTAATGTTATGATGTGTATGTGAAAAGTTATATCTTACAATTGGTATCAAGAGCCATGGTTAGATCATATCTTGCACATCTTTGGATTTATAGTGGTTTTTAGGTGGTTTTTGAGTTTGAAAAAGTTTAGTGGTTTTTACATCATTTGGTTGATTTCTTGTGTTAAAGTTTGAATTTTGTTGGTACTTTTATGTTTAGAATCATCACAAGTGTTTAGGTTTTCATTTGGTAAGCTTGAATCATCTTGGTTGGGTTGTTTTTGGATTGAAAAGTGATGTTTATATGGTTTTTCATGCTAGCGACTTAGTTCACGGATAATCTTCTTCGTAGCGACTTGCTTCACTAAATTGTAGCGAGTTACAGCTTTAAATCTAGCGAGTTAGACCTAGCGAGTTAAAGTACAAGTAGTGGACTCTCCACTACGAGTAGCGACTTGGTGGTAGCGACTTGGTCTGTAGCGAGTTGCTCTTTAGCGACTTGCATCGTTAGCGACTTGAGTAGCGAATTGCTGCTGAAATTTTGCTAGCGACTTGAGTGTTAGCGAGTTACCACTTAGCGACTTACATCTGGCTAGCGACTTGGAACTCTAGCGACTTAGCGTGGTGGCGAATTAAGTGTTGGCGACTTGGTGTAGTATCTTCTAGCGACTTGGGATTAGTGCTATTTTGTTGGTAGCGAGTTGATTCTAAATTCTCTAGAGACTTGGGGAGTAATTCATAATAACACAATGTCAGTCATCACGGATTCTTTAATCACCAAAGTACTTGCTCTCTATGACACAGCAAAGAATAGTGAAACAGAATGCCTATCTGAAGGCCACACACTTAATGATTCAGTATCGATCAATCAGAACAACTCAAATAAGTCACTCTTAATATCTTCAGATGATACTAAGAATGTGGAATGCACCAGTGAGCCATTTCAACATCTCAGTCAGCTTCTCAAATTACTCTTATCCACAACCATGGATCGAACAAGTTGTGCCATCCTTCGTCAGGATTTTCCCACTTTAACAAGAACTGTTTTGCTTAACCTAGAACGACTGAGGGTTCAAATTACCAAAGAAAAGCTCTCAACTGATGATTCTCATGCTGCTCTCCAAACCATCTTCAACCAATTTCAGCCACTTACCCGGGAAGAATACTCCTCAGATTTTGATGATATCATGACTGGAATGTCTTTCAAGAAGCACACGGGAATGGAAATTCATGAGTTCAGAAACTCATTTATTCAACTTATGAGTAATATGGAAACATACATCGAGGAAGCTGCAAAAGAGAATAACAAGCTGATGGAATTGAATGAGCGTCAAGAGTATCCATGGAACAATGATGACGTGTCATGCCTCATTCCAGTTGAACCAGCAGAAGACACTGAGTGCAGAATCTCAGTTGTGATGGAAAAGGATGAAGAGAACAGCACTGATCTCAAATTCTCAGAGTCAGAAAAGGTATCAATCAACAAGGTACACCTATCTGATCACACTAATTCTCACAAAAAGGTACATGACTCTTACCCTGAACATAACAATGTGGAATCAATCTTTGTTTTGTCTGAATCTAATGCAAGTAACATGATTGAAAAAAAGGTATATGATGAGCTTTCGAACAAATTTTCAATTCTTGAAAAACATTGTATCTCTTTGCAAATTGAAATACAACATAAGAATGAAATGTTTTATGCAAAAAAACAGTGTAGTAATCTGGAACTTCCAGAATTTAGAGAATTTTTTGAAATTAATCAGTTAAAATCCCAGATTCAGGACAAAGATTCGACCATAAGAAATCTGAAATCGCTTCTTTCAGAAGCCCAGAAATATGACTGTCATGAGATGAGTGATACACTAGAATTTAGGAATTCTGAACTAGCTCTATGTGTGTCCAACCTTCTAAGAGAAAATGAGCATTTACGAAAGAACCTTGAGGAAACAAACTCTAAGTTAGTCAATCAATCTAACCTCTTGATGAAAGATATTGATGACCTCAAAGCACAAATTCAGGATAAGAGCTTCAATATTGTTGCCCTAAAAAATGAGCTCAGGAAGTATGCTGGAAATAGGATGAACACTAAGTTTGCAAAACCTTCAACTTTGGGAATGTCAAATGTTCAGAACCACTTGAAACGAACAGTTATTAAACAACCTAATGCCTTTAGGTTAGAAAGAGCTAAACCATTGAAACCTAAGCTTACATCCCAAGTTGATATTAAGTCCGTTTTGTCAAAACCAGTCACTTCATTGCCTAGTTCAGATATGATGAATCCCAAGCATAGGACGAATGGTCATCACCCACAGATCAGAAATGCAATAAGTCTAACTAGGTCTCATGCAAAACAATCCCTTATGAAATTTTCTGATCACACAAGGACAAATAGTCAAAACAAGGCTGAGCACTCATTTAGTTCAAATAATGGTGGTCTCAAATGGATTCCCACTGGCAGATTATTTAATTTTACAGGTCTTAAACGAACTTACATTCCTAGATCATGCCTCAAGTGGATTCCCACTGGTAAACTTTTCAAGAATGTAGAACATAATAGGATCCCCATTAATGATACGTCTGGATTATACTGTGTTGCATCCAAATGTGAGACTAAACATGTCACTAACCCTTCTATGTACAAGTCTACATGTGCTTCAAGTACAATGTGCTCTCAGTCTTTTTCAGGTACAATGCTCAACTCAATCAGGAACTTCATGACTTGGTTCCCCTCAGATATGAACATAGCTCATTCAGGAGCTATAGCTTGCCAGAGTTGATGTACTTCTTACCTTGACTCCTATTCATCTTGAATCAGGACTCATCCTTCCATATCTTTGTATAAATCAAGTTTTCTCAAAAAAAAAAAAAAAAAAAAAAAAAAAAAAAAAATTTAAAATTTTTAACATATATATACTCCTTTTCACAAAATTATGTCATTTTTTTTAAATTTTATCATTTTCCTCAATCTAATAAAGAATATACTCCTTGTTATCGATAACATCTACGGTCCTAGAAATGTCATTCAATAATGGCACGGGATCATAGATGAAGTTCGAACAAATGATATATTCTTGGTGGTATAATGGGATTGGGTAATATCAATCAATGATCTTTGATGACATTGATTGAGGGGGAGATTAGTTTTATATACCATTGGCTTCTGTGCTGGTTATGATGTTTGCTTATTTGTATGTTGTGGTGATTTCCTGCTTGTGTGACTAACTAGTTATGCTTTTGTAATATCTGGGTATGGGTTTCTCTCTGTTATAGGCTGTGATTGTATCTTGCTCATGAGATTTTCCGTGTGTGTCTTCGTTGTAACTGCCTATGTGTTGAAATGTTGAATTGATTCATGGTGATCAGTGTGATAATCAATGCTAGAGATGTTGTCTAATCCGTGTTAGCATATTACCACTCGTTCATTAAATTCATAGGGACCAAACCTGTCATATAGTGAAAGTTATGTTGCATTAGCGAATTACCTCACCTCATGTTAAAACCACAAGGACCAATTGTGTCATATTGCCTAAGATTGTTTCTATACCCCTAGCGAGTTACCTGTTAGCGAGTTACCACTTTACCCAACAAGCTTTTTTCTCTCTCGTTTTCTTCCTTCTCTTCGTCATTTTGATCATACTAGCGAGTTACCTGTTAACAAGAGATCCTTTCGAGCTCGTGTGGTGTGATTATTTGTCACTCGCTTAGGTTTGATTTTTCATGAAATAGTATGTTTGTTGCTTGTATAATGGTTGAACGAGTTCAAAATGTTTGGAATATAGTGTTTAGGAATACATTGATGTATGATTAAGTGGATTGGACTGATGGGGTGATGTTTGAAGTGTTCTTGGTGGCGAGTTAAAGTGTTCTTGGTAGCGACTTAGTCTGAATGTTCTTCATAGCGAGTTAGTGTTCTACTTAGCGACTACGTCTCTGTAGCGAATTAGTTCACTATATTCTAGCGACTTGGTTAGCGAGTTAGTAGTTAGCGACTTGTATTTACAAGGTAGCGAATTAGTAACCTAGCGACTTAGTTGACTATTTTGTAGCGACTTGGTTAGCGAGTTAGTAGTTAGCGACTTGTATTTACAAGATAGCGAATTAGTAACCTAGCGACTTAGTTGACAGTTTTGTAGCGACTTGGTTAGCGAGTTAGTAGTTAGCGACTTGTATTTACAAGTTAGCGAATTAGTAACCTAGCGACTTAGTTAACTGCTTTGTAGCGACTTGGTTCAGTTACTGTTCATGGCGACTTGGCTTGACATGCTAGCGAATTAGCTTAGCGACTTAGAGTGCTAAACCTTTAGCGACTTGTCTGTAGCTCTAGATGACGACTTGTCTTTACAAGTCTGCAACAGTGTTCACTTTCATGTTGAGAATTAGTCTTAGGGTCAAGGATTATTAAAATGTTCAAAGATTTTTGTGCTAAAGATGATCTCACTCTCACAACACTTAGGATCTCCTAATTCGACTTGTTGAATCAACATACTCTATGTAATCTGTTATGACATCTCTGTTTAGGCAAAAGGTACTTGGTTTCTCTCACGACTGCCAAATGTTACTTTTTGCCTCATACATATGTGTTATTTCACTTTTACATGTGTATCTTGGCTCATGTCATGATCACGTTGAAATGCACTCTTTTGCCCTTTAAATCACTTATAAGCTCGTCATGTAATTATTTATCTATATGACTGTACTTCATCGATATATCTCAATTATGAAAGTTATCATATATTTGAAAGTTGTCATATATTTGTAATCTATGCCACTCTATCTTTCTCTGTATGTGTTTTGGGGACTCCTTCTGAGTTACTACCTCTATGTCATAAGGGTGCTCTCAATGTTGTCTCACTTACCATTTATCATCTAACCTGTTCCCATTCATTACTGTTGATTGTATGATTACTCAGAACATCAATGGCAAGTTCAATCCCAGAAAAGAGCGCTACCCCGTCAGGATCATCCAGAGTTCTCTCAGACGAAGAAATCCTTCCCAGAAGTCAATGGGCTGCTATAGGAAAAAGCAACTGTTATGTGGACCTACAAAGGCTCCAACAACATCCGATACTCAAAGTTTCAATTGACATCCTCAAAGACACAAACTTCTTTGGAGCTATTACCAAGCAATGCTCTATTCCTACCATCTACATTCAACAATTCTGGAACACCGTTCAATGGAACAAAATCACCGCACAATACTCTTGCACACTGGATAATAGGGAGTTCACAATTGATTCTGATATTCTGAGCAAGGCTCTTGGAATCACACCATGTAACCCTGACGTTCGTTCTGAATCTCCACCTGGTGCTGACGATCTGATTGTATTTCTTATTGGGTTGGGCTATCAGAACAGTATTTCAAGAGCATCTGACATCATCACCGGACACATGTATCAACCCTGGAGAGCTATTACAACCATTCTGAACTTATGCTTATCTGGGAAAACTTCAGGGTTCGATAAAGTGAGAATTCCTATCTTGCAAATCCTATGGGGAATCGTTAATAGGGTTGATGTGAATGTCTCAGATCGTATTTGGGAAGAATTCTCATTATCAATGAACACATTCATATCTGATAGAACCTATTTCCTGAACAATGTTCAAGGTCGAAAGAAACAGAACAAACTTGTAATTCCCAGCATCAGATTTTCTAAGCTTGTTATCCAGTATTTGCAACAAATTCACAACTTCACTCCTAGGTCTGAATCAACTTTACACAAAGCAGAAGATGAATTTGTTTTAGGAAACCTGAAATATGTTCCTAGAGGTTCGAATAAAGAAGTATTTGGATTGCCAATTCCTGATTGTCTTCTCACAGAGGATATCAAGAAGAAGGACTACTTCAAACAATACAAGAAAAGAGCTTCTAGTTTATCTGCTGATGTCACACCTACCCCCTCTCAACACACTGCTCCCAAGACCATCTCTGACTCTAAAGCATCTTATGCCTCCCTTCCTAAAAAGAGACGCGAAAGATCTCAACAGTCAGATACATCATCCAAAAAGCATAAAGAAAAGAAGAAGAAAGTGGAAAAGGAAATTGATGAGAACACTGAGGTGCCAAGGAATATTTCCAGGTTAATTGATGAGGATGACGCTGATCTGCAACTTGGAATTCAGCAAAGTCTTGAAAGTCAGAATGTTAAAGCTCCCGTAGGTGGAGTTGTGTTAAGAGAACCCGTTCAAATACCTCGTCAACCAATCCCAATTACACATGACAAAGGAAAAGGGGTTGCGAGTGTTGAAACTGAACAAGCTGCTCACATGTTGTTAACTATCTCCTCATCACCTTCAAGCACCACCAATCAATACGAGCTGAAGAGAAGAACTGAATCATCTCATGCTAAAGAGCAATCTGGAGTGGACAAAGTGCCTGAAGCATCTAAGGAATCTCTTACACCTGGTGAGACTCAATCTGGCTTGAATGTTGACACTCTGTTACAAAAGGACTCGCAGGAGAACCTTGAGACAAGATCTGATGAGACCTTGAAGATGGATGAACCAAATCTGTCCACTAACTCTCTATCCTCACTTAAGAATCTTGATGATGATTTCTCTTTTGGTGATCAATTCATTAATGACAAAACTTTAGATTCTGCACAATCCATGTACACTGTCAGCATCCAGCAAGATACGTCAACTATTCCTCCAATGACTGCATCTTCACTATCAACTGCACTTCCACCTCCCTTATCAACTGAACAAACACCACCAACAATGTCACCAAATCCAGAACCCGTCATTACAATTGCAGATGAAGTGGCTCCACCAGCTTCCCCTCCACAGATTCTCAACTCTGATCAACTACTGGATAAAGCCATTAAAAGGATAGAAGCTCTGGAAAGGAAACTTCCTAAATCTGTTGATTCTCTGGTGGATCGCGTCTATAGATTGGAGCACCTCAACTTCCATGAAGCAGTTACTGCCGCTATTGAAGGAGAAGTCAAGGATGCAGTGGAATGGGCTATGGAGGCTCCACTTCTTAGACGATTCAAGGACCTCCCCATCTCCGATATGAGAGCAGCTCTGTGTGAAAGGATGTATGAGGCTGAAGAGGACAAGCATGAGGTTCACAGTAAACTCTATGAAGCTCTTGAAGAATCCATTAAGTTCGATGATTATGAGCAGTTCAAGATTGATGTCGGTGAAAAAGAAGCTAAAAAGAAAAGGAGAACAATTGTGATGGAAGCTTTGATGAAGGATCGCAAAGATCCTCCTCCACGCCCACCACCAACGGGAGGTGCTGGAACCTCTGGAGCTGGTAATCCTTCTTCAACAACCAATTCACCTCCATCGCAGCCACCATCATCACCGCCAAAACCGTCCAATCAATCAGACTCTACAAACATACAGAGTACTCAGAAGAAATCTGCTGCCTGGTCGACGATTGATTCAAGGTTCACCTCCACATCCACTTCAATTCCTGATGATCAAGTGGTCCACGAAGAGTCTCAAGTCATGGCTGACTCAGAACCAGATGAAGATGATGCATCAACAAAGCATATTCCTAAGCCCTCAGAAGACTGGTTTGATTCCTACATGGCTGGGAATCGCACTAGCACATCCAGAGTTGCACCTTCAAGAGACACAATTCAAAGCTGCATTGTGGAAGATAGATCTCCTTCTCCAGAACCCACATGGACCATCCCAGAGTCAGACTCTATGATTCCTGACAACAATTGGGCATCAGTTATCACCAACAATTACGAAATTCCAACTGAAGACTCTCTTCTACACTACACTGGTGATATGGGAAGTTTCATTAGATGGTTTTGTGAACGGAAGAGCATCTCATCCATAACACCAAGAGATCTTGAAGGTCAAGCTTACGAAATTGTCAAAGTCATCCACTCAGATGCAAATCATCTTCAATATCAGATGGAAGAATGCCATAAGATGTTAAATGACCAAGTCAGTGATCAAATCAGTCGCTTCAATGTCAACAAATCTCTTCCTCTTGGTGGTGAACCTGGTTAGATGACCATTCAGGCAGAATTCTTCTTCAATCACGACTTGGACTATCTGTGTGCTCGCTCTGCTGAAAGAAGACCTGCTCTATCAATATCAAAGATGAAAGCTGCAACCTACTCTGATCAGGGGCTTGAGCAGATGGTTCCTGATCAATTCTGGGCAAATGAAGAACAAAAGTATGATATTGCAGCTTCTTATGGTATTTCTCACTGGTGGTTCAAAAAGAAGAAGTTCTACATCGAAAGACATGGTGCTGATAAAAGACGCAATAATGTCAGATCAAAGCTGCAAATCTTAAGCGTTGTTAGTGTAGAGATCTTCCCTATCTATGGATATGAGTACTTGAAGAAGATTATCCTTAAAAGAGCTGACCTCAAAGTGTATACTATTGAAGAGAACGACTTCAAACATCTTCTGCCAAATGATTTCGAAGATCTCTATCTCTTAAATCTTCAAGGACACCTTGAGCACTTACCTGTACGTGAGAAAAAGGCCCTCTCTGCAGATGTCACTCTTTGGATCAGGGGCTTAGTCATTCGAAAACGAGTTGAGGACTTTCAGCTTGGCATTGAAAGCTACCAAACTAGGATCAACCTTACAAGTCCTCAATGAAATGCAACTGGGCATGAATTTCATCGAGAATACAAAGTCCTTGACACCCCTAGAGCCGTCATCTTCACCGACAGATATGGATCTCGTATGCTTATGCGTCTTTGTGAACTCTACAAGTTTAGTGATGGTACGCTCAAATTGGTCGAAGAAGAGCTTGACACCAGAGTGAAAGAAGCCAAACTTGATATGAAATCTTGGATTAAAACCATTTTTTGGACTGAGGATGACGTGAAGAGATGTGAACATTTCATTGCTGCAATCAGACGAAGACTCAAGACACGAAGGATCTTCCGCAGCCTTGAAAGTTTTGTTGGTGGAAGGCTTCGTGATGGTCACTACAAACTTCTTCAGAGGACTGAATGAAGACTTCTTCGGGATACTGTTTATGGTTTTTTTTTTTTTGTGTAATATGTGGTGTAATAAATATGAACAACTATAATACATGTAATAGTGCTAGGATTTGTACTATGGTTTCCCCTTGTAAAAAGGGGAAACATCTGTGTTGACCATTTTTTTTGATCATATAAAATCGGACACATTTTTCTCCTACAAATATTTTACCTCATACATATTTAAATCACTTGAGATCCAAAATCTCAAAGGATTTAAGATTTTTGATCGGGGGAGAAAATGTGATATAAATATGAAAGATGTTAAAAGATAAGATGACCAATTTTTGTGCAAACCTCTCTCTTATATATGCTAAACAATTTTTCGAATCTCGAAGCATATATTAAGGGGGAGAACTCTCTTTACTAATTCAAGTCATCAGGGTACACAACACTTTAATATTTTTAAATTACCTTGATCACATGGCTTCTAATCCTTTGATGATAAAAGGTTCCCTCTAGTATGTGTAAAACTCCTTTCAAACCTAGAAGCACATATTGAGGGGGAGCAAAATCATGAAAATCTCATCCTTCCCCAAAATGCTTTATCTACTTGATTCGATTTGGGAAGTGATGTTGATATGTTTTAGAAAATGGTAATCAAAGAAGTTAATTCTTTCTCTTGCCTCAGTGTGCAAAACATTTTCAAATACTTGATGCACATGTTG
Organism: Chrysanthemum seticuspe; assembly: GCA_019973895.1. Classification (NCBI taxonomy): domain Eukaryota; kingdom Viridiplantae; phylum Streptophyta; class Magnoliopsida; order Asterales; family Asteraceae; genus Chrysanthemum; species Chrysanthemum seticuspe. Next base: position 321,522,829 of record BPTQ01000007.1, on the reverse strand, counting down.
AGGGGGAGTTCTCGTTCTAAAAATATCAAAAACAATTCAGGTACAAAATGCTTTGATAATATATCACAAGTATCTGAATTGATTTTCAAATGGTTTTCAATTGGATCCAATGACAGATGAACAATACCAAATAGACCGACCAACTTTACTTTATGTACGGTGATATAAGGATGATAAGGTTAGGTATTGGTTCCCATGATCCGCCAGAACCGAAGGGATCTACCCAGGGACAATCCACTAGTTAGTGTAGAAGTCCTTAGGTATGATGATAAAAGGAGAAAAATGAGATATGGGAAGAGTGCGGACTAAGACTGAGCTAGTACTGGAATAAACCCAACAAGGTTCTAGCTATGAAGTCTCGGTAAGCACTGAAGGGGTTGAAGAATTAAAAAGAATTGAATGAGAAAAGGGTGAAAACAAATAGCCCTCCATTTATTCAACCTTAGGGCAGAAACCGGGTTCACTTCATATGCTACTGATGGTAACATCGGTATTGAAGACAAAGACGTCATGGACCCAGTGACGCACTGCACTTCAACTTTCCAAACCACTCAAGTTCCTCTTAAAAGGACTTGTTTCATTCTCACGGGGAACCGACATTATCTATCGACTTTCTCTTAGAGATTGTTGATATTGAAGAAGGAGACCCTCTCCCTAGTCTCCGGCACAGGATCCAAATATGCACAAATTGAGTCTAGGGCCACGAGATCATCTATAAATCTCATTAGGACACTTTCAATGAAGACTCTCTGTTTCACATAATGTGGAAAGAGAGATTATATCTTGAGTCCTACGCATTATCCTTGTGGTATTGCCAGAACATCTGAGTGATGTGTTTACACATTCACAATGAAGATGGAAAGCCTTCTGGAGCCAACACCAAACAAGCTCCTGGTAGGTGGCATGTGAGATCTATTATATGGATCAACCATGTGACAACTGAACAGAAACAATGGGGCGATTCAATTTCTTGAATCAATCCTGGTTCAGGTTAGGGATTGACGGATACCTTTGAAAAACCGGTCTTTGTGCTTAACAACTCTTTTCTTTAGCACATCGACCGTGTACAGTTATTTCAAATCAAAAGGTGTTTTATGATTGATAATTGATTTTCATTAAAACCTTCGCTGTATTGCAAAAACAATTTCTATTGAGCAATACACGATTGTTTTTCAAATATCTTTTCATCAATCAGTGGACTTAAATTCGCTGGTTCACTCACTCCGTGTTGTCTTCTTTGAGACGTTCCGGTTTGAGAACAGCTAGAGCAGCTGCGAAACCCTGTCAAGGAAGTTCTTCGGAATTATACCTGATCACAGGCAGTACTTGTACTGATCAACGGGGAACCGTGGGCCGTGTACCTCAATTCAACGAAAGTGATCAAAGACACTTTCGTGCGATTTATTGCTAACTGTTGTATGCAGGTACGCCCGACGTTTGCAGCTGATCAGAATGATGCGGTCAATCCATAGCCGCATGCTCACTTAACACATTCATCTCAAAAGAAATCATGATTCGTGCATCAATGACTCTGATATTTTCACTCCATGCTTCTGCTACGCTACTGCAAATATCATGATTCAACAAATGCTTCCGCTACTCTGATGAGAAGATATCATGATCCAGAATGTGAGCATGTCGGTCCTAAAGTCACAACATCACATAATACCAACACCACAAAGGATGTCACAGAGATTTTTGATTGCTGATGATCTCAAATGATGGCTCAAAATTTATTATCACGTGGATCAGAAATGGACCTCCAATTTAAAGTACAAATCTTTGCAGACTTTGAAGTTGCACCACCTATGCACCAAGTTTACGATATTGATGTATGAAAGTCTACGAGCTCAAGAACCAAGTCAAGAAATGTTAGAGTCTGTAATGAAAATCATGGGGTGACCTCCCTTAGGGGGAGATTGTTAGGAATTAGATAATTCCAGTATTGAAGAGTCGGTCACCCCAACTATTATCTAACACAAGTTAGCTCGTAGATTGGTCATTAGTTACGTTTTTATGTAGTTAATTAGTTAGTTAGTAGCATAAAATAGTTTAGTGCAACACCGTGGAGGAAGGTCGGGTCTTTACCCACTGTATCCCTGATCCACAGACCGTCAGGAGGTCGTTTAGTTTGTAACCTATAAATACCCTCTACCTTGCAAGGTAGAGGGTTGGATGTTCTTTGGTAATCTAATATTCTACAAGTTTCTCTCACTAGAATGTCCCACTCTTTCTCTCTCTAAAACCATCTATGTGCTCATTGTGTTAATGTTATGATGTGTATGTGAAAAGTTATATCTTACAATATCACCCTTGTCACTTTTTAATATCTCATTTTGCCCCTGCAGTGTTGCTGCACTTGGTGCATTTGACAAAGCTAACACAAGTGCATCCTTCCACTCGAATAAATCCTCTGAAGTTTTAGCCTACAAAAAGAGAAGCCAATTAGTATCGGTGCACTGGAAAATTATGAGGATCATCATATTAATTCATTGAAAAAAAGAAACAAATAAGTCATAAAAATCTAGTCTTTATTTGTTGGAAGTGGGCAAGAGCAGTGAGAATGGCAAACATCTTCTACTTAACATGGTATTATCTGAGTAACGGAATGTTAACAGTGCAGCAACTTGTCGCTTCTTCTTGTCCAAAAATTCTCAGGACACCCGCAGATACAACTACTGAACTACATGTGTAAGTTAAAAAAACAGTAAAGAATAGCATGTGGTAAAATATATCAGACTCCAATTATATCAGTCTCAAGTCAACCAATAGATAATTTAAGAAGATGAAGAGTATAAACAAACACGAAGGGATAATGAGAACATACTTTCATGTGCTTTAATGTCTACTTCATAATAATGTATATAAACCTGGAACATTGCTGAAGGGTCTGTAACATAATGAAATATTATTAATAAATGAAATATCAATAAAACATTGGATTAAATTAAAGTTGCATCACCATTCTGTCAGCTACAGGAAGTACTCTTTTCTCCAGGGACATTTTCTAGCTCACAAGATCCTGCCGAGACAAGGAGCTGCTTGGTACAAGTAAAATCAAATGTATCAATACCAGCTTATATATGTGAAAATGATTCAATTTTGGCTATAGCTAACTGTTAATGGGTCAAACAAATAAGATAATCAGTTGATTAGTGATGGAAATTCACCTAAGGCTTTATTTATGACCGAACATATGATCAAAAAATAATTATCATCTCAGCTAGAGTAATAAATTGATGATAAAAGAAATACTTACCTTTATAGATATGTGTATCATGATGGAACAAAGAAGCTCAAATCGCAAAGCGATGATGAGTAGTTCATACCATAGACCCTCATCTGGATAATAAACATACCAATGCTGCATAAAGAAAATATAAATATGAGTTCTCGTTCTTCAGTAGTTCTTGCCCACAAGTGACATAAATACTTCTCACGTTCAGCTTTTTGAAATCCTTGCACTTTGTCTTAACCTGGCTTGCTCTTTTTGTGCCTCCATCCTTATATCCGATATCTGCTAACAGTGTAAAACATAAAACTCAACAAAACCAATATCCATATCTGCTAAGAGTGTAAAACATAAAAAGTCGATACAACTTGTTATGGGTTGTTATGATTCCAAATAATATAATAGGGTGTATTTATAGAAAAAAATAGGTCAAAAATATATAAGGAATAATTATCTTTTTAAAGTAATATATATCATTTTTTTTTTAATTGTTATCTTCATAATATACATTCCTAAATTATAAATTGAAGGATTTTTTTAGCATCTCCTTATTTGTATTGATTTGAAAGATATAAATCAAAAAACAATTTACTCTAGTGGTAAGTTATTTAGAAAACTCATGAATGACCCAAGTTCAAATCCAATACATATCTTCTTTTTAATTAAACAATTTTAAAATTAAAAATTAAAAAATAAAAAACGAATTTTAAAATTTTAAAAAATAAAATTGTACATATATTAAATAAAATGCCACATGTCATTAAAAAAATTAAAAAAAATGCCACATAAATACAATAATGACATGGAAATATGACATGGCATTATGGGATGCCAAGTGGCATTTTATGTGGCATGCCTCCTCTTATATATAATGTATAGATATATATATATATATATATATATATATATATATATATATATATATATATATAGGCTCCGGTTCAATTGAGAAGGTTTTTATTTTGAGAAGATTGAGAAATCAACGTTTGAGCAAATTGATTCATATTTTTTGATTTGATTCACAAGTAAACATCATTTTATAGTGAATCGAATCTATAAATCACAAGTTTGATTCACAAATCATTGCTAAAATTGAGTAAAGCTAATGATTCCTTAAATGTGTACAGAAGATTCGGTTTTTTACTTATATCGCAAAATCAAGATATTTTTTTAACATTGATTCGAAATTTTTTTACACATTTTGGATTAACATAACATTAAAATGAGTTTTACGTTTGAAAAACTTGAATCGAAGTTAAAAATTTATCATTTTTGAAAACCTTCTCAATCTTCTCAAAATAAAAACCTTCTCAATCAATCCAGATTCTATATATATATATATATATATATATATATATATATATATATATATATATATATATATATATAGAGTAAGGATCCAGTGAGAAGTAAATTAAAATAAGAAGTGGTGAGAAGTGACCAAAATCACGCATTTGATATGCAAAGACTTGCATTAGATGCATTTCCATTCATATAGATGCAACATCTTGAGTTTCAAAAGTTAATTTGATGTATTGATGGTGAATATTGATTTTCATGATTTCGGCACATGTAGAGGAACAAAAAATAAGAGAAATCATGAAATGCATCTAATATACGTATATGCATCTGATTAAAAGCTAGAAAACACACTAAGGTGCGTTATAATGCATCTAAAACTATAGGGATGCATCTAATTTAGGTCGGTGCAATTCGGGTTTGCGGTTATAGTTCTTCTTATTTTAAGTAATCTTCTTATTAGATCCTAATACTATATATATATATATATATATATATATATATATATATATATATATATATATATATATATATATATATATATATATATATATATATATATATATATATATATATATATAGATATAGATATATATAGTCCAGTTCTAGAGAAAAGTATAATTAGAGAGAAAAGTGAGAAAAAAAAGTTACAGGGTAGATTCTGTAAACACATGAAAGTTCAGGGTAAAAAAAGAAAAACACGAAAAAGAAAAGAAAAAGAAGGATCGGTCTTTTTTTTATACTGATACAAACACACACACACACCGATTCAAACACACAGACACTCACAGTCACCACCACCACCGTCACCGCTGTCAACATCACACCACCACCATTGAAACTGATAAAAACCCCTAGATTCTGATTTAAATCCAATGATTATGTGACTCACTCGCAATATACTATCAGAAAGATGAAGAAAAAGCAAATTCTGAATCAATTGTTGCTGACCTAGTTTTGTATTAGCCATTTTTTTATTAAACATTTTATATTTATGCATAATTTTCAATCTCAGCAACTCGAATAAAGTCCACGAACAAAGAAAAATAGCAATGAAATCGAACTTGAGAAATCGAACAATTGTAAGTCTATAATTATTAATTATTAATTATTTATGTTTTCTTGTGCATCATTGAGTAAATTATATCATAATTGGTATTTTTTATGAATATGTGTAAAACTAGGGCATCTGTGTAGATAAAATATGTTTATTAAAATTGCTCACATCGTGTTTGATAAAATGTCTGAATAAGATTTTATAATTGCGATGGACTAATTTACATCATACATGTTTCAATATTGAATGATACGACATCTTGGGGCATCTGTGTGTATGTTTGTAGCATCAGATTACACGTTATGGCACCAGATTGTATTAGTGCATCTGTGTTTGTGGTTGTTGCATCAGGTTGAATGTTTGTATGTTTAGTGCATCATTGAACATATTAGAGCATCAACCAGTATGATTGAGGCATTAGTGAGTATGATTAGTGCATCGTTAGACATATGAAGGCATCTGTATGTGTGTGTGTGTGTTTAGTGTATCCGTTTGTATGTTTAGTGAATCATTGGTCATAGTAGGGCATCCATTTATATGTTTACTGCATCGTTGGAAGTACTTGGGCGTTTGTTTGTATGTTTAGTGCGTCGATGAACATATTAGGGCATCGGTAAGTATGATTAGTGCATTACCAGACATATTTAGGCATCAGTGTATGTCAGTGTATCTGTTTGTATATTTAGTGCGTTGTTGGTTATAGTAGGGCATCCATTTGTATGTTTAGTGCACCGTTGGTCTTAGTAGGGCATCCATTTATATGTTTAGTGCATCATTGGTCATGGTAGGGTGCATTTTCATGTTTAGTGCATCGTTAGTCATAGTAGGGCATCCATTTGTATGTTTATTGCATCGTTAATCATAGTAAAGCATCCATTAGTATGTTTCGTGCATCGTTGGAAATACTTAGGCATATCTTTGTATGTTTTTAATTTGCTATAAAAGTTGTTTAAGGTTAAAGTGATCTAGCGAGATTAATATAGAATTTGTGATCCAATGAGATGATTTGATGTTTAATGGATTGCTTGTTACTATAATGGTAGATATAATGCAATTCGTTTGTCGTGGTCAGAATTTGTTGAGGCCTGAAGATGAAGAACACGAAGAAAGCTACTAGATACATAAATTAAGGGAGATGAAGCAATTGTATGTACATGACTACTCAGAGGAATATTGATAGATGAAGGAATATGGCGACTTGGTTGTCAAACAAAGGTTGCAGATGGTGCATTTGATAATGGAGGTATGTTATGAACTGATTTATAATACGCAATAGTTCCTAGTAGAAATTGGTGCTGTTATTGCACTTACACAGTTTAATTTGTATATTCAATCAATTCACTTTTCTTTTGTGCATCAACTATATTATATACGGTGCTCTGTAGTATACTTTTATGAAATAATAATTCAGCAAGACATTTACTCTATGTTAGTCTTTGAGTCTTAAAGTCACTAAAATGCTTAGACCACTAGATGTTCTTTGTGCAGTACAAGCTTTTAAACATACATTTTCATTAGAAAATTTTGGTTAAAACGGTGGTATGACTAATGGAGATTACTTGTTAAATGATGCAAAAATACAACTCTGTTCACCTATTTAACTCTAGAAGGAAGCCATGTTCCTATGTGTCAATCTTTTAGATCGATTTATGAGCAATGGATACTTCAGGAACAAAAGGGAGCTTGAAATTGCTGGCATTGCTTGTCTCACCCTTGCAACAAGGATTGAAGAAAGTCAGCCCTACAACAGGTCTGGTCTATTATTTTCTATTTGTCTGGTCTCCTTAATCAATTTCCGGATCCATAATCAGTTGATGACAATAATATATAAGAATGTTATTTGATATAACTATGAGTAATAAATTAGGTTTAAATGCATAATTATCAAAAAAACATGATTTGAGACACTTTATTGTACATAATAAACCTTATTAATCAAAATAATAGACATGATCATAGAGGTTGTAGATGTTAACAAATAGATTTTGGATGGATTTTTAACCTATTTGACCCATTCTGGTTCCCGTTAATCTAACCCGTTTGACAAAGTGCCAACCCAAACTGAATTGTTTGTAAGTTAATGGATCAAAAGGTATGTTTCGATTGAAGGATCTGGTTCGGTTCCTACTTGGGAAATGCACATTTTTCTAGAGTATGATGGTAAAAGTAAAAACATACATTTACATGAACTGGTCTTTTTATTTAAGCTGATTATTCTAATTAGACCAAAATTACAAATTTACCCTAATGGTGAAATAGACGGTTTTCAATAAGTTGATTATTATCTGGTTAAGGGGTGTTTGGGTAACTTAATTTAAACAAATAATTACATCTTTTATATTATCATGGAGTGTTTGGATAGATACAAATAGGTTTTGCATAACAGATGCATTGTGTGTCATTAAATATTGCCAAAGTGCATGAGTTCCGGTTGTAATTCCACATACTTACATATCTGCAACTATGCATGTGAACATTTATATTTAAAATTGCTTTCCTTCTAATCTCTCTCTTTTACAGTATTAAACAGCGAAATCTGACTAGCAAGTTTGTTTCTTGTAAGATTCAAAATGGTTAACGAGTTTCATGACTTGATATTCGAAGGAAGCTCACCGGATAGTGAATTTCCATCGAGATTAATGACTGTTAGCTCAGACAAAGTAGTAGACTCAGGTGGGATTTCACCAGAAAACGATGTTATTACTAGCTTTCAAGACACTAAGTTTGAACCATGAAGAAATCCCTCGTATTGGACCTGGAAACTTGTTGTCACTAATCTTTAATCTTGATAAATTCCAAGCAACTTTACTCAGAATCTCCCTGAAGAACAAGTTTCGAGAAAGCCTAAAACTAGTAAAATTTAAAAAATGTCCAAATTCCATCAGGATTTATGACCCATGAAGCTGTTATCTTATACCTGGATACCGATGATCCTGTCATAAGGCTCGGGTGAAGTCAGTATCTCCCCTATGAGATTATATGAGAAAGCAATTCCAGCACCCTCTGATAGTGTTGTCTAAGGGTAGATATAAAGTTTCATTTTGAAATATTTTGCATATTTATCAAATATAACTCTTGTTTGTGAAGTAAGACTTTGTATGTTAACACTAAGATACTGGTACTCATATGTGTATAGTTTGTGGACTTTAGGTTAGATTAGGAAAAATAGAAATTGGGGGTATCCTTTATAGCAGTAAAGAAATACTTTCCTTTGGTTAGTTTGATTAATCTTGACATCATAGTAGCCTGGCAAATCCATAGTAAAGCTTTTAGGTTAGTATCCGTTTGCCTTGACAACAGATGTTGCCTTGAAAAATGATGATAGAACAATGTATGCACCACAGATTATTTGAGGTACCTTAGTGCATCCGTTTGAGGCATTTAGTGCATCCATTTGTGAATAAGAGTATGTGAAGGGAAAACTGCTGCAATGACACCTGATGATGAGAATGCTTCTGGGCAACAACTGGTATGATTTATGTATCGACTAATGTTTTGAATTGGAATAATGTGTTATCTAATATTTTGACAGCATGTCTAAATTAAAACGTGTATTGTGTAAACTTCTACATGACATAAGTGAGGAACTAAAGAACAATCGACATTTCCTCAAACTCCTTGAAGTTTTTTTATGGACGGGTAATCGAATAAATGTTGGCACAAATCGTGGTGAGGGTATAGCTTTTAAACTTGACACACTATAACAGCTTCACTTTGTGGTTCAAGAGATCATAAGACCCGAAGGCACAGATTCTGATGCTAAAAGCAATAGTTTTTCTGCTGAAGCTTTTAAGAAACAAGGGTTGCAGGTTGTTAACGGGCTAAGTCGAGAACTAAGCAACCTCAAGAAAGCAACAGGAATGGATAAGAGCACACCAATTTATGTTCATGTCATTTGTATGTAGTGTATTTGTTTGATAAGCTTAAATGCAATAGGTGTCAATCATTGTTATTTATACTTTTTCAATGATGACTGGTTCTTATATTTATTATGATGAAAAATACTTATTTTTTTGGGGCATCATGTTAGTGATGTTAAATCCATTTCAGCTAGTAAGTATAACCTGGTTTAGTGCATCTATTTTGTTTATTTAAGTGCATCAGTTTGTTTAGAAAAACAATGTATTAGTCTATTTAGAAAGCAGTGCATCAATTTAATAATACATCTTGATGAGATAACATTTACCACATCTGTTAATATGATTATGGTAAAAGAAAGTACTGAAATCACAACAAGTTGACTCATTAATGTTACAAAAAACAAATGCATCATGTTAATACAAACATGATGGGCGTTTAAAGCTATGATGTATGATTTGGTGCATCCGTTTTGTTCATGTTAAGTGCTATAAGTTTGTGTAAAAAAACAGTGCATCAGTTTGTGCTAAAAACAATGCATCTACTTAGTACTTATGATTATTTATTTTTTACTTGAATGCTACTTCTAAATATTTGTCATAAATAACAAAAGATGTAATAAAACATTTTCTTCTTACATGACGGTAGTATAATAAGTTTAGCATCAAACCAATGTATCAAAGTGCTTTTACAGTTTGATGCATCAATGAAGAAAAATATAAAGTTGCAACTTGGCAAAAATAGCGAACAATGTTGAGAAATCACTAAAAACGTTCTAAACAATCTTTCAATAGAGAAAACATAATCCAGGAACGTGAGTGGATTTCTCCGCACATTCATCAACAAGGCCTTCATAGTAGAAAATTTTGGTCTACGAACTTCAAATCATCCCTTGATCCGCGCAAAACCGTCAAGTTTTCTCACGCAAGCTGACCACTTGTGAATGGCCAACCGTAAGAAACTTAAAACAGCTTAAGCACGAATGCAATGAAGATCTGAGGAGTATAGTGTTTCCCCGGGTCGTTATGTCCCAGCGAGCTATGCAATGGATCACCAAATGTATAGTGATCGAGAAATTTGAACGGAAAAGAGTTTAGGATTATGATTATAACTACAGAAAAAGCAAATAAATTACAGAGGCTTAAATGCTAATTAAAGAAAATCAAAAAGATAAAAAATATTAAATAAACGCTATCACTATTTGTAAAATGATGTTTTTGATTTTTCTGTTTTATAAAACTTAATTAAAAACTACGCGACGTACAAAATAAAATGTCAAACTTAAACAATATAAGTCCTAAAAATATGAAAATGATATTTTTACAATCCTAATGATAAAAGAAAATTTATAGAAAAAGAAAATTATTTTTATAACTAATTATCTAATTATTATTATTTAAAAACTATTTTTAACTATTTAATAATAACCTAAAATACAAGAAAATATGAAATGAAGCTAGAAAAATAAAATTATGACTTTAGAAAAATCTAAAATAACAAAATAGAATTTTCAAAACTATTTTTGTATTTTTCTAATTATTTTTGTATTTCCTAGGAATTAAAAACTATTTAAAACTACTTAAATTACTTAAAAATACAAATTTAACTAAGAAAAATCTAGAAAAATATTTTTTTGTCTTTTTATATTTTACTTAACTTAAGAAAAATGAAAAATTATTTTTTTGAAGCTTTTCTTAATTAATTGTATTAAATGCTAATTAAAAAGGCTTAAAAACTAATAAAAATAAAGAAAAATACCAAACAGTCCTAGAAAAATCTGAAAAATTCAAGTTAAGTCTAATTTAATATTTAGAATCTAGGAAAAATGGAAAAACAGTAGGTTGTGTGCAAGAATAATGGACTGCAATCTCAAGTGCTTATAAATAAGCACTTATAATAAGCCAACAACCACAAACAAGCACCAAACTGAAACAGAAGCTATAAACTGCTAAAAGTAACCAATTGCAACAATTTTCAACTAGCTTTAACCTCAAAATTGTAACTAGCACAGATTTGATGTTTTGAGTGAAATGCTAAAAACAGTTTTAAGGTACCAAGTTTGGACTTAAGCACAAGCTACAAATAAGCACTAAACTGAAAATGAGAAGTTAGAATCTAAACTAGACCTAGTCAAGAGGTAGTAAACCAAAAACCAGACCTTGGGAAGCTCTGATGAGCTCTGTGCAATCCCTGCACAAAACTGAGAAAACTCAGTTTATGCTGAGTTTGTGAGCAGGGCAACTAAGACCCAAAAGACAAGCTTGTTTGGAGCTTTTAAAAAATTTGAAAAATTTTACAAAAATGGTAACAAGCAAGGAGGCCAGTTGAAATTTTTATAATCTCCAGTTTCACTGAATATGTCCCAGAAATGAACTCAAGATAATTCTCCCTAGTTGAGCCCAAAATGACTTTTTGCAATTTTGACTTTTTTAACAGATATGATACTTTGACTAAATTGAACTTTGATCTTGATTTCTCAACTGAATATGATGTTAATTGGTATAATGAAACTAATGCAAGCTACTCTAGTGATTTCTAAACATGAAACAAACTTTTGATCTCTAAAAATCTCAACAGTGAAGCAAGTTAATACAGTGGAGTGAGAATTTGACTTTGAGAGTTTGCAAGTGCAGTTTTAAGACTTGAATGAGTGCAAATGGACTTAACAAGCATGAACCAATAGCAATTAACCACTGCATATACCTAAAAGACAGATTAAAGAGCAAATCCAAACACACCTTAAAGTACTGATTTGCAAATTTAGAAGAGTTAACTACTGAACCAGCATATGCTATTGATCAAAATGAGTTTAACTAACCTAATTACACCTTAATTAACAGATTAAATCCAATCTAGACTACAAGAACAGTTCATGCAATAATTATTGAAAATAACTTACAACTTGTCCCAGCCACTATGGCTTGCCATTATTGAAACCAGAACCACTAGCCTATTCCAACCCATTAAACAACTCATTATCAACCCAAATACATGTCTGCATCACCCATTCTCATTTCATACCCCATTTGTGCTCCCAGTTTGACTTTTGTTGACCAATATCCAAAGTTGCATGAAATTTAACTATGAGCTTATAGAAAGCTATAATAAGCTAGTATAAGCTTGTTTGAGTCTACAAATAGGCTGTTTAGAACTTGTATACAAGATTTGGAAACTGAAAATTTCAATAGTGTCACAGAAATATGAAACTGTAACTATAACTTGAATTGAGATTTAAAAAGAGTTGCAATACATTTAAATACTCTAATTTGATACAACCAAACTGAAATTACAACTAGGAATTCATTTAAGACTTAAGACATTTAAAAACGAAATACATTTTAAAACTAAAACTAAGTGCTCCTCTTCTTTTGCTTCTTCTTCTTCCCTTTATACACAAAACATCTTCTCTCACCTTTCTGAACAAATCCCATCAATAATCAGGACCTTTGGATGAGTTGGAGTGATCTTGGCCATTGGATGCATTTTGGCGCCAAAACTGGTTTTGATAACTTAGACAGGGAAAAGGGTGCATTTAATGCATTTGGCTGTTAGGTGAGGAGGGGGGAACAAAACATGGAGTAGGGGTGGAGCTAGAGGTGTTGGGTTGCAGAAAAAGGTGGAGAAGGAGGGGGACAGTGGAGGGAAAAAGGGGGCGGGTGGTTTTATTTTAAACCGTGGGTGGTTTCGGGTTGGATTTGGATATTGGACCGGGTTGGATATAAGGGGTGTTGGGCTTATATTGGGCTTGGATTTAATATGGAACCAAATTAGTAGCTTAGGGACCATTTGTGTACAATTCGAATCTCCAGGGACCAAAATTGTAACTTCTGAAAATGTAGTCCAAGGGTTGGTCTTGCCAATCTCAAATAATATAAGGACCATTTTTGCCAATTGTGAAATTCCAAGGACTAAACATGACAATTCTGAAAATCCAGGGACCAAAACTGTAATTTCTCAAAACTTTTGGACTTTTCACCAAAGGACTAAATATGACAACATATGATTTCAAAGGGACCTCTGGTGACTTTTCTTTTAAAATAAATCCCTAGGGACTGATTTTGCCATTTTCTGAAAGTCGGGGGACTGAAATTGCCAATTATGCAAACTTTGCTCGTTTTTCATCTGATTTTAAACATTTTACATCTGAAACATATAAAATGCACTTTTGAGATATTTTCAGTATTTTGATGCATTTCTGAGCATTTTTAAGTGTTTTGCAGTTCAGATTGGACCAAAAATGATGAGTATTTACACACTCATCATCCCTCAACTCGTTTTGCACTTGCAAGGACATCTAATCCTGAAACGTAGTAAACTTTGTGTTATTAAAGAAACTGTAAATGAATGACTCCTCATAATCATCACACGATAACTGAGTATTTGAGATATTCTGACCCAACCATTTACAATTAAAAATAAATAAAATAAAATAAAAACACCTATTTCGGACTCTTACCCAGTCTGCCCGACACACACATTTGACAACCTCTAGCATAAACATATAAATAAACATTCATTAAAAGCATAATTAAATTAGTGTTTTAAATATTAGAAACTAAAAAAAAAAAAAAAAAAAAAAAAAAAAAAAAAAAAAAAAAAAAAAAAAAAAAAAAAAACCTTTGATTCTCTGTAATGTATAATCTGCCGGTATACTTCTCTATGGTAGCAAGCCCTTTGCCCATTCCCCTTTCACCAAA